>CM055267.1:86072664-86136142 GCA_029237695.1 Conchocele bisecta | reverse complement strand
GTAACCTCTATAAACCGGACACCCCACTGCAAACTAGATGTATGTGCGGAACACCTCTAAACCGAACAGCACTGTGCGGAACCTCTCTAGACCGAACACCAATGCAAGCTATATGTATATGTGCACAACCTCTCCAAACCGGACACCACTGCAAGCTAGGTATGTGTGCGGAACCTCTCTAGACGGGACACTACTGCAAGCTAGGTATGTGTGCGGAACCTCTCTAGACGGGACACTACTGCAAGCTAGGTATGTGTGGTGAACCTCTCTAGACGGGACACTACTGCAAGCTAGGTATGTGTGCGGAACCTCTCTAGACGGGACATTACTGCAAGCTAGGTATGTGTGCGGAACCTCTCTAGACGGGACACCACTGCAAGCTAGGTATGTGTGCGGAACCTCTCTAGACGGGACATTACTGCAAGCTAGGTATGTGTGCGGAACCTCTCTAGACGGGACACTACTGCAAGCTAGGTAGTGTGCGGAACTCTCTAGATGACATTACTGCAGCTAGGTATGTGTGGCAACCTCTCTAGACGGGACACCACTGCAAGCTAGGTATGTGAATGCGGACCTCTCAATAGGTACGGGACATACTGCAAGCTAGGTATGTGTCTGTGGACGAACTCTCTCTAGACGGGACACTACTGCAAGGCTAGTATGTGTGTGAACCTCTCTAGACGGGACACTACTGCAAGCTAGGTATGTGTGCGGAACCTCTCTAGACGGGACACTACTGCAAGCTAGGTATGTGTGTGGAACCTATCTAGACCGGACACCACTGTAAACGTGTATGTACGGAACCTCTCTAAACGGGATATCACTGTAAACTAGGTATCTTTGCGGAACCTCTGTAGACGGGACACCACTGTAAGCTAAGTACATGTGTGGAACCTCTCTAAACCGGACACAACTGTAAACTAGGCATGTGTGCGGAATCCCTATTGACCGGACAGAACTGTAAGCTACATGTAGGTATATGTGCGAAACCTCTCTAAATGGGACAACACTGTAAACTATGTATGTTTTCGGAACCTTTCTAGACCGGACACCAATGTAAGCTTTAAAACGGACACCACTATAAACTAGGTATTTGTGCTTAACCTCTCTTAGACCGGACACCACTGTAAACTAGGTATGTGTGCGGAACCTCTGTAGACCGGACATCACTGCAAACTAGTTATGTGTGCGGAACCTCTCTAACCCGGACAGCAATGTAAACTACGTGTATGTGCGGAACCTCTCTAAACGGGACAGCGCTGTAAACTATGTATGTATTACGAGGTTGAAGTCTCGTAGTCTGTTTATTTGGATTTCATAAGTGTTCTTCATTGTCTTTTTGTGTATATTGGGAATAAGCTCATTCTGTCCAAATAATGAATTTAACAAATAACCACGTTTAACAGTTCCCTAAATATATTTCCAAGTTTTATTCTGATATGAATATTGACCGAAATCGACCAATAATTATAAAGTTGACATCTGTGTTAAATGATTGTCTCTTAAATAACACACCTGTTTTGTGACATGTGAAGACCCAGATCAGCCTGCACATCCGCGCAGTCTCATCATGACCCACACTGCTCGCTACTGTATGGGTCGGACCAAATTCCAGTTCATAACAATATCCCCGTCTTCTTTTAAATGCGACCCCGCATTTATCTAAATACACATCCAATTGACGGATATTGTTAAAAGTACATACATTGAGGTTAAATCCGGCATCTATTGGTCTTGTAACATTATGATTGAGACAATGTTATTTGGTTTGATGGGCCATGTGCCATTTTGTAATTGTTGTGATTGTTTGTTATCTCTGTATTTATTATAATAATTCACATAGTTATCCGCATGAATAGTGATTATTACCAATTTATTTGATTTATCTCACCCATAGATCAGACGCAGTGACATTATCAGTAAGCAGATCACATTTTGCCTAAGATTGATGACAATGGCAATACATGTTGTTTAGCTGATTGAATACAGAGACAACGCTCAACAGACATATAATCTTGTGAATTTTGGATACCGTATTTTCCCCGATATATGCAGACAGCAATTACAGAATGATGATGTGGCCTATACAAGTACCTATATTGGCATGAATCCTATACTAGCATTGACAAAGCTATGCTCTCTTTATTGAATGGTTATATAATAGCAGCAAATAGTGACGTTCGTTGCATCTGGGGTGGCCGTTAATCACAGGTGAGAGCACTAGCCGGAAGCGAGATGTGCTGGAACGCATACAGGGGCACTCGGCCTACATCGTACACCAGGTGGCCTCGCTGTTCCATGCTTCTGTTTCCAGCCTAAATCGTTTCGATACCAGCAAGCTGAAATAACAGTAACAGTGAGGTTCGCTGTGTCCGGGCTGGCCGCTAAGCACAGTTGAGAGCACTAGCCGGCATGGAGACATGCTGTAACGATTACGGGGGGACTAGGCCCACATCATGTACTAGGTGGCCGCGCTGTTCCAGGCTTCAGTCTCAAGTCTAACTCGTTTGAATACCCCACACCCTCGCCATAATAAATTGACATTTACGTTCCAACAAGATTTTCACGGTGTGTAATCGATCGTATTTCCTCTCCACCCGACTCGAGAAACACAAATTAAATCATTTATTTCTGAATGCGTCAAACGTTTGTGTCAAAAAGCATCAATATGTTTTGTTTACAAAACATTATAATCATCTAAGGAGACGATTCTCATGTGTTTCCAAACCTATTTTATTAAGAAATCAACAAATGTGAAAAGAAAACATGAATACATTGGTATTCCTTTACAAAACCATATTTTGACACAATAGGAGAATCGTCTTTGGAGACGATTCTCATGTGCTGCCAAACCTTGCTTTATCAAGAGATCAAACACATAATTATGAAAATGCACTATGTCAAGCTAATGGTAAATATCAATTTATTGGCGATGCGATGACGTGAGCGACTACATAGTGTGGTTTACATACGTTTGTTCCCCGCCGAATTCTACAGTCACACTTTGCACGTGAAACTGGATTACCGACAGATGATTGTAAACACCATCAGGTGTGCACCTAGACCGAAAATGATATGTCGCAAGTGTGCTAGTTGTGGGGGTGTGGGGTGGGGGTGGGGTGTACGACGGCATATGTTTTATACGCTCGTTTAAAAACGGGAGTATTATTTATGTATCCACGCTGTATGTGCGGCGGACATCGGGCACAGCTTGTTCTGACGATAGTGGGCCCCACTGCATGTCAAGGGCAGCTACATTGTCTGGGGTTCAAGTTGGGAGGGGCGAACCGACAATCGATTTTATATATAATTTTAAACTGTATCACATCGTAGGCATTGACACACCCAATGTTCTACCCTCCACTACGGTCGCACGGTGGAACGAACAAATACATTGATACCAATTCCACTGACAGTGGCAAGCATGTATAACAAAATACGTCTCATTTGGCAATGCGTCGCTCTCCATTGGGCTGATGTGGAATAACTAGCATGGCTATGGATGGAGAAAGGTTGCTGGTGGTTTCGTAAACTCCCAAGTTCCCATGTGGAACTGGTATGGTAAATCATTAGTCATTGTTAACGACCATGACGACGACGCAGTTACTGTGAGAGGCCACCAACAGCATCGGATTAGCACCAACAAACCCCACCGACGTAATCCACGACGACCAGTAATGATATTTAATACTATGTATATATGATGATAAATAAAAAACATGTTCTGTTATCTCATTTATTTTGTTACGCATCAACATAAGCAATGATAGCTCAGTTATCCACATAAGACGATAGACAATTAATTCGATCAAGATTTACACGTATTGCTGGAATCGGAAACAATTACATGTATGTAAAATACTGTTCTTTATATTGCAGTTGCTGCACAAGCTGGAGACATCACACGTTGGAGTGATCGTGTCCTGATTTGCTGCCTTCTTCACGTGGCTGCAACATAAATAAAAATCATGTTTTATATGCATCTTACATGTTTCCAAATATAGATGTATCCCCGTCTGTATTTTGACAACATAAGGTATCCTGGTCTGTGTGTTGACAAAATAAGCTGACAAAATAATTGCGTTCTACGTACGTACATGCATAGATCTCGAAAGCATGCGAGCTGGAATTGCGTTTTACGTACGTACATGTTGCGCAAAACTAAATTTCAACACATCGTGAAAATGCCCGGGCAAAATTGCGTCATCGCAGTCGCGAAAACGCGAGATCGCGAGGTGAAAATGCGATATTGAATACAATAGAATATCACGTTTTCGCCTCGCGTTTTCGCCATCTTGTGTATAGGTCGACGATGCGATGCAGACTGCCAGTCAGTAACCATATATCATATGGTATCATATGTTTTTTTCTTCAAATATTCAATAAACATGTATTGGCATGGCAGTACATGAGAATCGTCTTCTAAGACGATTATCATCTTTTGTCAAATTATGTTTTAGTTGTCAAGAAATACTGAAGTTTGTCCACATTTGCTCTATTTCTTAATACAAACATGTTTTGGCAGCACACGATAATCGTCTCCTAAAACAACGGGTACGTGTCCTGTTCATGAAATGTGACAACCTCGCTTTTTCGCGATTTCTCGCATAGGTTGAGATCGCGAAAACGCGACATGCTTTCGACACATGTATGAGCAAAACAAACCCGAATTTTCTGTCTGTAACGCCGAGACAGTCGCCCTAAGTTACAGACAGAACAATAGGGTTGGAGCCAAACTTATTTTCAAAAGCTGATGAGCATTGAACATGTCGCTATTGTGTATTATTTTGAGTTGGCTGACGGACGAGTTGGTCGAAGGGTGAAACGGAGGTCGGTCATATAATCAACGAATACGGGACCGATACGATTTCTAATTACCTCTAATAATAATCGCACTTTCCATTTGCCAATATATTGGCAATATATTTAAAACAATTTTGATAATAAATAATTATGGGGGTTGGTGGTCAAAGAAATAACTCAATTGTATGGGTGGTGGGGCGCAATACAATAATTAATACATATGGGTGGTGTGGCAAGGGAAATGAATAATTATGGGGGTTGGGGCAAACAAAAATAATTCAATTGTGTGGGTGGTGGGGTGAAGCGATAATTCAAAAGCATGGGTGGTGTGGTGAAGCAATAATTCTAAAGCATGGGTGGTGGGGTATGAAAATTATTTGTTTGCATGGGTGGTGGGTAAAAAAATATCTGCCCCCCTCCCCCCCATACGATCGGCGGATTAATGAGGACTTAATGACGTTTCATACAACCAGTTTTTAATGACTCATTAACTAATGGAAAGTTAATGTGTCATTAGGCTAATGATACATTAACTAATGGAACGTTCGTACAACCGGGTCCAGCTAGGTGCATACTTTAATTATGTTTTACATGTTTACGTGTATATACAGAAGCTCTATAAAAATTAACGTAGTATTGTATTTAATAATGTTGTGTTTATCGGTTTGGTCAGGCCTTGTAGTGCAGCGGCTAGCATACTGGTATTCATACTAGTGACCTGGGTTCGAGTCCCAGTGGGGCCCATTCTGGTTAAACAAGCATTGTTATTTTCAATACTACTGGTAAACATATTGTAGGGTGCTTTTTTTGCATCTGCCTGTTTATTGTGTTAGTCCGTTTTTCACTGAATGCAACACTTATAGCTTGTACCACAATAACGTACTGCGGTGTGTGCACATAAGAAACTGATGTATATAATTTGAGATACCTGTGATCTATAATACCTATGTTTTATGCATGATTGACACAAATATCGCGAAAATGAGCAACTGGTGATCTGAGGATCCCCATTGCAACCCCTTAAGGGGAATATGACGGCATGATCCCCATGTCTATATTGTCCAGTATATATGTCTGAATAACACACACTTGAGTGGGGTACTTCTCCCTTAGAACGTGTACAAATAAGCCGTGTTTCAGGTATCCCGACCGACCCTGTTTTTTGTCGCGCCCGCTTGCGGAAAGCGCGATATGGTCGGCACTTTGGCGTACGTACATACGTACGCGTACGTACGTACGTACGTACGTACCTACGTGTGTCCGGTTAAAGTTTTTGGTTAAGTTGTTTGGTTAAGTTTTTTGGTTAAAGTTTTTGGTTAAGTTGTTTGGTTAAAGTTTTTGGTTAAGTTTTTTGGTTAAGTTTTTTCGTTAAAGTTTTTCGTTAAAGTTTCTCGTTATACTATATCTCTGCAACTGCTTTGCCCATTACCTTGAGTTTTTGGTTAAGTTGTTTGGTTAAGTTTTTTGGTTTTAAAGTTTTTGGTTAAGTTCTTTGGTTAAAGTTTTTGGTTAAGTTTTTTGGTTAAGTTGTTGGTTAAAGTTTTTTGGTTAAATTGTTTTTCGTTATACTATATCTCTGCAACTGCTTTGCCCATTACCTTGAGTTTTTGGTTAAGTTGTTTGGTTAAGTTTTTTGGTTAAAGTTTTTGGTTAAGTTCTTTGGTTAAAGTTTTTGGTTAAGTTTTTTGGTTAAGTTTTTTGGTTAAAGTTTTTGGTTAAAGTTTTTCGTTATACTATATCTCTGCAACTGCTTTGCCCATTACCTTGAGTTTTTGGTTAAGTTGTTTGGTTAAGTTTTTTGGTTAAAGTTTTTGGTTAAGTTCTTTGGTTAAAGTTTTTGGTTAAGTTTTTTGGTTAAGTTTTTTGGTTAAAGTTTTTGGTTAAAGTTTTTCGTTATACTATATCTCTGCAACTGCTTTGCCCATTACCTTGAAACTTCACATGGGTGTTTATCATCATCTATATTTTCATTCTACCCCACTCCCGTGCTGCCCCTGTGCCCAATGTCAAGGTCAAATTACTTTGAAGTCTTTGGTTAAGTTTTTTGGTTAAAGTTTTTGGTTAAGTTTTTTGGTTAAGTTTTTTGGTTAAACTTTTTCGTTATACGATATCTCTGCAACTGCTTTGCCCATTACCTTGAAACTTCACATGGGTGTTTATCATCATCTATATTTGCATTCTACCCCCCTCAGTGCGGCCCCCCACCCCTGTGCCCAATGTCAAGGTCAAATTACTTTGAAGTTTTTGGTTAAGTTTTTTGGTTAAAGTTTTTGGTTAAAGTTTTTGGTTAAGTTTTTTTTGGTTAAGTTTTTTGGTTAAAGTCAAGGTCAAATTACTTTGAAGTTTTTGGTTAAGTTTTTTGGTTAAGTTTTTTGGTTAAACTGAGTTTTTCGTTATACTATATTTCTGCAACTGCTTTGCCCATTACCTTGAAACTTCATATGGGGGTTTGTTTTCATCATCTTTATTTATTTTCATTCTTACCCCCTTCCCGTGCGGCCCCTGCCCTGTGCCCAATGTCAAGGTTCAAATTTACTTTGTACAGTTTTTGGTTTAAGGTTTTTGGTTAATGTTTTATGGTTAAGTTTTTTGGTTAATGTTTTTGGTTAATTTTTTTTAATGGTCGTTAATACTATATTTTTTTGCATGCTTTGCCCATTTCCTTGAATTTTTATGGGTGTTTTCATCATCTATATTTTTTCTACCCCCTTCCCGTGCGGCCCCTGTGCCAATGTTTTTTCAAGGGTTCAAATACTTTGAAGTTTTTGGTTAAGTTTTTTGTTTGTTTTTGGTTAAGTTTTTTGGTTAAGTTTTTTTGGTTAAAGTTTTTGGTTAAGTTTTTTGGTTAAAGTTTTTCGTTATACTATATCTCTGCAACTGCCTTGCCCATTACCTTGAAACTTCACATGGGTGTTTATCATCATCTAGATTTTCATTCTACTCCCTCCCGTGCGGCCCCTGTGCCCAATGTCAAGGTCAAATTACTTTGAATTTTTTAGTTAAAGTTTTTTTCGCGCCCGCTTGCGGAAAGCGCGATATAGTCGGCACTTTGGCGTACGTATGTACGTACGTGTGTCCGGTTAAAGTTTTTGGTTAAGTTTTTTGGTTAATGTTTTTCGTTATACTATATCTTTTTTTTAGTGTCCATGCCTCGCCACAAGGCGCGACATGCAGGCCGCGGCCATCTAGTTTGATGTGGTCGTATTTTTTTTCATTCATTTAAAATAAATAAATAAATTGTTACTTTGATATTTATTTATGCAAAAAGTATATTTAACTGTCATTGTTATGCACAAAAGGTGTTTTAAACCAATACTGTAAGTATAGCTAATATTTAAAACAATATTTGTTAGTTTTCACTTAATATGTTTGCCTAAACAAAATATATATAATATATATAAAAAGAAATTGACAACCTACCGACCAATTTTTTTCCCAGCATATAACCTAAAACACAGCTAATTTGTTTAGGCCTTATTAGTTAATACTGTCTGCTATTGTAATTTAGTGATCATTTTATTGTCGCGCCCGCTTAAATTTCGGAAAGTGCGATATAGCTTGCAAGTCGTTTCTGTAAACTTGTAAACAGTTTTGATGTTGCATTATTAAAACTGAATAGTGTATTATAATATCTCGGTTTACTCCAGTTTAAGTAAATGGGATTGATCCATGATAATTCTCCGGCCAATCCATTCGTCAGAAAATGATTTTCACACTAGTCTGTTTATTAAGAGTTGGTTTTTTTTTAATATGAAAATACATTGCAGATCCTGATGAGACAGCACGTAAGCCGGCTCATCTGGAACTACATAAAGTTTGCAAATATTGCTGTAGTGTCTGTGGTGTTAAACATGTTAAAAGGGTTAATACCGGTATGTGGCTATTGACCGGTATGTGGCTATTGACTGCTGTTCCCTTTGATGTCCAGCAGATATGTTGGCAGTAATACACCCTTTGTCATCTGCTGTTTTGAATATTTCAAATATTTTCCATTAAAGCTTGTAACTCCAACATATTAGAATCACCTCATCGATTTCGCCAAATACAGTTCATGCTTTGCATGACATTTCATTTGAGTTTCAGATTTCTCGCTTTCGCATTGTGCACTCCTTCAGGGTGCACACACAACTGGTACATGCTTGTTTGCAAATACAGACTAATACATATTTTATCCCGTCAACACAGTGCGTATGTGCCGTGAAACACGGTGCCATGAAACATTTTGGATATCCTGTCAATACGACCTAATCATTGCGTATGACTATGTGCTGTTGTCATACTAGTTGATTCTCCGATTTGGAGGATGCGACTGGGTTTTCTTTTGCATATTAAAGCTATTTGTAGGTGTTTAGGGGATAAATAGAATTGTAGGTTAGTGCCGTGAATGGGAAAACATATCTGGCGCGGCACGGAAACGGGATGTGCTCTGCAGAGCCTCGCCCATTCCGTTTCCTAAGCCTTGCCAGATAGTTTTCCCATTCACGGCACTAACCTACTATTCTCTATTTATACTAAGGTCATAATTATGAGACACGCCATGTACCTGAGAACGTCATGCGATTTTATATGAAATATATCCCGCATTTCTCTGTGACGATTTCGTCAACTTTCGGCGTCATGTACATATACATGTAATACATGTTGTAAATATGTTTCATTAAATAGCGCGCATATACGGAGGTACACAACAGGCCCAAATGAGCCTGCGGACCATAACTTTGAAGTTTGACCACATTATCAGCCATGTCTATAAAATCTATAATAAAAAAAATATTACCTTTCGGCGACCATATTGGATGACGTGATCATCTGATTTTGACAATAAATGCTACAGAGTGATCGTGTACTCGATACCTTCGACTTGATATATAACATGACCATATTTGGTCAAATGTGAAATTTGTCCCCCGCCCCCGAGCCCCGCCCATTTTTAATTGCGGTGTCATCATTGTATCAAATCTATCGACCATTGCTGCCAAATGTCGTCGAAATCGGTCTGGGAGTTCGTGAGAAGAATATTTCTTTTGAGAATTTGACCTAATTTTCTATGGCAGCCACCTCAGATTACGCGACGACCTCGATTTTAATAAATATATAAGTATCCTTCACCCGTGCATCGGACAAGCGGTCAAATGTGAAATTTGACCCCTACTTGACACCCATGAGCGACTCGTAGGTACTCTATGCATTCACGCATATAGGCAGGTACACTTGCCTTTGGGCGTGATTGTGTAAGGGAGACTGGCTGGCCGTTTGCCGTGGCCTGCGACCCGGACGTTTTGGAGGATGGGATCCTGGTGGGTGATCACGAATTCGAATTCGTTAGAACGCGTTCCAATTCGCTCTAACGTATTCTAACGATTTCAATTATTTCGTTCTAACGCATTATAATTCGTTAGAACGCACTCCAATTTGTTCTAACGCATTCCAATTCGTTCTAATGATTTCAATTATTTCGTTCTAACGTATTCGAATTCGTTCTAACGATTTCAATTATTTCGTTCTAACGCATTATAGTTCGTTCGAACGCACTCCAATTCGTTCTAACGCATTCCAATTCGTTCTAATGATATCAATTATTTCGTTCTAACGAATTGGAATTCGTTCTAACGCATTCCAATTGGTTCTAAAGATTTCCAATTCGTTCTAACGCATTTCAGGACCTGCAATTTTGTTCAAGTAATGTTCATATTATTTTAGAAAACAAAGAACAAACACTCAGGGGATGGGGCTACTATTGGTACATGGGTACCTTATCTGAGTCAAAAAGGTGCACGGGTCTCAAAATGGCGGCGCCCAGTGGCAGCAGCACCACGAGGTTTGTACATTTTGTATTTATTTTCACTTACATTAAATATTGAGCAAATACATATAGGCGAGGGGGGTGGCGGTATGTGTCCCCGATAATCGACTACTAATGTCTTCACTGAGGCATCATTCAGTAAAAAGTTATTGAAGGTACAATGGACGCCGGTGTGTAAACAGACAGGTTTCTGTGACATTTCTCACTCAGTTTTAACCACCTTTTATCAAAAATACGTGTTCCATTGCTTATAAAAAGTGGTTAAAACTGTGTTGGAAATGTCACAGAAACCTGTCCTATGTACCTTCAATAACTTTGTACTGAATGGTGTCTCAGTGAAGACGTTAGTAGCCATTTATCGGGGACACATACCGCCACCCCCTCGCCTATATGTATTTGCTCAAAGTGTAATGTAAGTGTGAAAATATATACAAAATATACCAACCTCGTGGTGCTGCTACCGTGACTCACATAAGGTACCCATGTATCAATCGCGCGCCCATCCCCCTGACACCCTTCTTATAATGAACTAGTCTGAAAATAAGTTTGTGACGGTTTGATTGGTCGTAACATTAACGTCCATTCAAGTTATTTAGGGTTGAAAGGGTTAATAGATTAATAGATTCCAGAACATTTGAAATTCGAAATTTCAAACTCGAAGTACTTAGATTTGTTTACTTCAAACTTGCTCTGAGCGACGAAAAGGAATGAAACAGTTATTATAGCTGTTTGAATTATATCACCGTTTCAATTATATCACCCTGTTCACGCGCGCCATGGAAGGAATTATCTTTGAATGCAATACTAATGTTCGATGAACTACATGTATGTTCATAGAAACTTGTTTTGTTTCAACGGTATTAAAGGTACATGCCCACTCAGTAGGCACAACATGTTCTTGATAGGAATTCAATATTAAAGTGTATAAGTGTGTCACTATTCCACCAGTTCTAAAAATTAGAGAATAAATAGTCATGTCCGTTAACATTTAAGGAAACTCTGCCCCTGATATCAGTGTGGAAATTTACGTCTGATATAAAATGTATAATAATGGCAATCAATACGTGGGGTAATAGTGAATAGTTTTCCAGAAAATGTCTAAGATGTTGTCTCTGATATAAAGAACATGTGCCCACCAAGTGGGCATGTACCTTTAAATGTGGGATATATGGATAAATTAACATTGAATTTGTTTTAAAAATAGTATACAGAGTGGTTATTTTTATCAAAAGTATGTACATGGTGTGGGATCACGTTGTTCCGAACGGCATGACGTCATGTTTCAGATCTGTTTACAATATAAATCCTTTAATATCTTTCTAACGGAATGGCGGATTTTGTTATGAAACGTTGAGCAGCAAATGCAAATGCAGCAATTTCAGATCTTGGAGATCGAACTCGAGTTTCCAATCGACACTTGCGCTGTGTAAATTTACGTCTACCAAGCAATATATTCGCTAAAATTGTACAAAAAGAGAGCGAGAACAGAAACTAGGAGGAATGTATTCAGTGACAAAAGTGGTGGGGGCCTGGAATGACCTTTCTGAATCTAGTCACAGCTCATATTGGTCTCTATCTACTGTATGAACTGTATGTATGAACTGTATCAGATCGTTATCAGGCTACATAGCAGGATAACCAGAGTGTTCTGTCTGTAACGGTACATACAGAACATTCGTGTTGCTACAGGACTGCGCTATTAGATTAGGAGCTAAACTGGTCACAAATCCCATAAGTCCATTTCTCCAGCAATAACCACAATTAATTTACTGACGCGGTGGCATTGGAAAGAGCCCGGTAAGGCTTCTGAGCAGTGTGGTGTTTTTATTTGAATGCTAGCGAAGAATTATACAAACAACATCCAAATTTGAGGTCATGCAGCTTGTATGCAAATGAGCTTTGTGTGGGTCGCAGTACATATTTTGCGTGTTCAACTTTTTTAAAAACACGGGTCTTACGCCATCTAACAACTTAGCTTGATCGCCTTTTCAGTGTGATAAATGTGCGACCATTAACCGCCGTATACGATCATTCGCGATTCGTAACTCCATGGTTCGGTGCACGAATACAATTTTTTTTGTTTGGGCTTCCGTTCTAAGAATGTAAATCTCTATTTATCATTTTGGGTTTTTCAAAGATCTAATTTTTAACTACGTTTTCGCCACTTGTCCATTCGGCCCAGAACGAGCACTCAGACAGGTTTTCACCGATTGTTTGTTTATTTGAGTACTGTTAGGCAGATCACGACATCATGTCGTTTGTCTATAGAGGGCATCTTGTGAGAGATCGACAAACCGCATCAGATATGCGGAACTGTCATGATCCGGGCCAGTTTTCGTAAGGCTTCTGATTGTTTTTTTGCTGTTGCGTTGAAATTCCCGCGCTTATTTTTTGCGAAACGTTTTCCACTCTAGATTAATTATTAGTAATTCACAGACACATACTGCGAAGAATATCAGGACGTTCAGTCCTTGGATTACTTTCATTCTCAGTGCAGAATTAATTCTACCTACAGCGGTTGTTCACTTGTGAACATAGCTCGTATACACATGTGAATAAAGTGTGGAAGGATGGTAAAATGGTTAACATAATTCATATTTCATATGCACCGTGATAACTTGAAGTTGTCTTACAACAGTGTTACAACCGTGATAACTGGAAGTTGTCTTACAGCACTGTTACAACCGTGATGATAACTTGAAGTTGTCTTACAACAGTGTTACAACCGTGATGATAACTTGAAGTTGTCTTACAACAGTGTTACAACCGTGATAACTTGAAGTTGTCTTACAACAGTGTTACAACCGTGATGATAACTGGAAGTTGTCTTACAACAGTGTTACAACCGTGATAACTTGGAAGTTGTGTTACAACAGTGTTACAACCGTGATAACTGGAAGTTGTCTTACAACAGGGTTACAACCGTGATAACTTGAAGTTGTCTTACAACAGTGTTACAACCGTGATAACTTGAAAGTTGTCTTACAACACTGTTACAACCGTGATAACTTGGAAGTTGTGTTACAACAGTGTTACAACCGTGATAACTTGAAGTTGTCTTACAACACTGTTACAACCGTGATAACTTGGAAGTTGTGTTACAACAGTGTTACAACCGTGATAACTGGAAGTTGTGTTACAACAGTGTTACAACCGTGATAACTGGAAGTTGTCTTACAACAGTGTTACAACCGTGATAACTTGAAGTTGTCTTACACCAGTGTTACAACCGTGATAACTTGGAAGTTGTGTTACAACAGTGTTACAACCGTGATAACTTGGAAGTTGTGTTACAACAGTGTTACAACCGTGATAACTTGGAAGTTGTGTTACAACAGTGTTACAACCGTGATAACTTGAAGTTGTCTTACAACAGGGTTACAACCGTGATAACTTGGAAGTTGTGTTACAACAGTGTTACAACCGTGATAACTTGAAGTTGTCTTACAACAGGGTTACAACCGTGATGATAACTTGAAGTTGTCTTACAACAGTGTTACAACAGTGATAACTTGAAGTTGTCTTACAACAGTGTTACAACCGTGATAACTTGAAGTTGTCTTAAACAGTGTTACAACAGTGATAACTTGATGCTGTCTTACAACAGTGTTACAACCGTGATAACTTGATGCTGTCTTACAACAGTGTTACAACAGTGATAACTTGAAGTTTTTTCACGGTTGTAACACTGTTGTAAGACTATTAATCTTCACATCTTGAACAATTTGAATTGTGAAGTAATGTTTTCTTTGAGCTTTGTCATATAAGAACAAAATACAAACAAAATACCTGTTTTCAACAAAAACAAATGGGTGGTTTGACGATATTTTGGATATCAAACAGCACGACTGTCACATTCATCTTCTAATAAATGTACGAGCTAATAGGCCTTCAGAGGCGAGATTTGTTTTCACGGCAATTTTATATCTCTGACTCTGCTGGCTTCTGATCGCAAGTATGAAATGTTTAATCATGTTAACGTCCCTTCCGCACGTTATAATAGTATTGATATTTGGCGTTCAGCTTCAATAGGTCAACACCATTATGGACTAGATGTACTCAACACCGTGAATCGTTGCAACTACATTTATTAAATAAAAAGTCATACCCATAACATAAAACAATTACATGTATAAGCTCTAATTATACAGTATATATTATAATTGGCAGCAAGAAATCGACAAACATGGCGCAGCGATGTACTCAACACCGTGAATAGTTGCCATAACTACATTTATTAAATAAAAAGTCATACCCATAACATAAAACAATTACATGTATAAGATCTAATTATACAGTAATTGGATATATTGGCAGCAAGAAAACGACAAACATGGCGCAGCGATGTACTCAACACCGTGAATAGTTGCCATAACTACATTTATTAAATAAAAGTCATACCCATAACATAAAACAATTACATGTATAAGATCTAATTATACAGTAATTAGATATATTGGTAGCAAGAAATCGACAAACATGCCGCAGCGATGTACACATGCCGCAGCGATGTACTCAAGACCGTGAATAGTTGCCATAACTACATTTATTAAATAAAAGTCATACCCATAACATAAAACAATTACATGTACATTTATAAGATCTAATTATACAGTAAATATATATATTGGCAGCAAGAAATCGACAAACATGCCGCAGCGACGGCGTGAAACAATAGCGAAATCGTTTGTGCTCCCAACCCGGCATACAGTATTCAAAATATTAGAGTTAATGCATTGGTGTTTAACGGCCTATCAACAGCTAAGGTCCTTTAAGGCCGGGTCAACGGATTCGATCCCGCATTTAACATGTTGCATTGGGGGAGGGGGAAATATAGTCATCCCTGAAATTAGAATAACCTGACCTGGTGCCAGCTCCATACCACATCAAATTCACTTGGCCCGTTCCCCTACAAGTAGTAGGATTAGGATATCATATTATTCGTATAAGGTGTATAGCCGGATTCAACTGTCACATACAACAAGGCGATCTCCGGGGAGGGAAGTGTCTCACCCACTGTCATGGGTCAAGGTTACTCAAATGACCCAGGGTGGTTAGCTATCAATGTGAAGAAGCTACTAATACATTTTAGCGAACATCCGACTAACGTATCAGGACATATGAGAAACATGGATGTACGTCTAAGTTTTGATTGACGTGACCTATAGCTCAAGGAAAGCGTGTCAATGTCATTTGAATGACGCAGGGTGGTTAGGTATCAATGTAAGCAATCTACTGATGAAGGTTGGCGAAGATCAGAGTAACATGTGACGAGATATGTGAAATGTGGACGTACATTGTATGTCTCATTGTTTTGACGGACATGACCTACATTTCGAGAAAAGTAAGTCATGGTCACCGAATGACACAGGGTGGTTAGCTATCAATGAAAGGAAGCTACTGATAAAGTTTGGGGACCATATAAAAATAACGTATCAGGAGATATGTGAAATTTGCGTAAGTCCAAATTTTGACGGATGTAACCTATATTTCGAGAAAAGTATGTCACGGTAACCCGAATGACCTATGGTTCTTAGGTATCAATATAAGGAAGTTTGGAGAATATCCGACTAACGTATCAGGAGATTACGAAATCTTGACATACAACCAAAGTTTGACGGACGTGGCCTATATTTCGAAAAAAGTATGCCAAGGTCACTCAAATGACCCAGGGTTGGTAGGTATCAATGTAAGAACGATACTTATGAAGTTGGCGAACACCCGACTAACGTATCAGGAGATATACGGACGTGACATATATTTCAAGAAAAGTAGGCCAATGTGACCCGAATGATCTAGGGTGGATAGATATCAATATAAGGAAGTTTGGCGAACATCCGCCTAACATATCAATAGCCTATTTCACCAACATGGCAAAGTATACTTATCTAGCAAAGTATACTTTGAGGGAGAAAGTTTCAATTTAAGGATAAATTTGTATTACACTGACTTTATTACATTATCACAGCCATTTTGGCTGTTATAATGTAATACATTCAGTATAATATTCTGCATACTTTTAATCATCAAATATATGCAGTCGTTAGTTCTATATGAAATAATGCATTTCGGGTAAAATAAATAATTACTCCCTCAAATTATAATTTGCAAGATAAGTATACTTTGCAATTTTGATGAAATCGGCTACAGGAGATTTACGAAATTGGACGTACGTCCAAATTTTGACAGACGTGACCAATATTCTGAGAAAAGTAGGTCAATGTCACCAGAATGATCCAGGGTGTGTATGTATCAATGTAAAGAAGCTACTCATGAAGTTTTGCGAACATCCGACTAACGTATCAGTAGATTTACGAAATGTGTAGGTCCATCCAAGTTTTGACGGCCGGGACGTCATCCGAATGAAGGTATGGGATGGAAGCAAATTATTTATAATGTTTGGCGCACATTCAACAATGCGAAATTTGAACATACGTCCAACATTATTGACACAAAAGGTCTAGGTCACCAATGTGAATGTCACTGTCAAACCACTGTCAATTTATCGATAGCTAGCAATGTGAGGAAGCCATTGATGAAATTTGGTAATGATCCAACAAACGGATCAAGAGATATGCGATATTTGGACTTACGTCCAAAATTTACGTCCCAAAGAGTTGACGACGACGACGACGACGACGACGCCGGAATTGTGACCGATCGTTAAATTACACATCGCATGCTCCCAACCAACCAACACAGTTAAAAACAAGAAACGAGGCAAAGCCACGAAGGCCAGGTTTTTTCCAAGCATAGACACTTGGATAACATAATTATACCCACTTTTTGTAGACTAGATGGCCGTGGCCTGCATGTCGCGCCTTGGGGCGAGGCATGGACACTAAAAAAATAGATATAGTAGATGGAAAAACTTTAACCAAAAAACTTTAACCGGACACACGGACGAACGGACGGACGTATGCCAAAATGCTGACGATATCGCGCTTTCCACAAACAGGTGTGACAATGATGATAAACACCCATGTGAAGTATCAAGGTATTGGGTGAAGCAGTTGCAGAGATATAGTACACGAAAAAACTTTAACAAAAAAATTCAAAGTAATTTGAACTTGACATAGGGCACAGGATCGCGCTTTCCGCAAGCAGGTGCGACAATGATGATAAACACCCATGTGAAGTATCAAGGTATTGGGTGAAGCAGTTGCAGAGATATAGTACACGAAAAAACTTTAACAAAAAAATTCAAAGTAATTTGAACTTGACGTAGGGCACAGGATCGCGCTTTCTGCAAGCAGGTGCAACAATGATGATAAACACCCATGTGAAGTATCAAGGTATTGGGTGAAGCAGTTGCAGAGATATAGTACACCAAAAAAACTTTAACAAAAAAATTCAAAGTAATTTGACCTTGACATTGGGCACAGGATCGCGCTTTCCGCAAGCAAGTGCGACAATGATGATAAGCACCCATGTGAAGTATCAAGGTATTGGGTGAAGCAGTTGCAGAGATATAGTACACGAAAAAACTTTAACAAAAAAATTCAAAGTAATTTGACCTTGACATTGGGCACAGGGATCGCGCTTTCCGCAAGCAGGTGTGACAATGATGATAAACACCCATGTGAAGTATCAAGGTATTGGGTGAAGCAGTTGCAGAGATATAGTACACGAAACAACTTTAACAAAAAAAATCAAAGTAATTTGAACTTGACGTAGGGCACAGGATCGCGCTTTCCGCAAGCAGATGCGACAATGATGATAAACACCCATGTGAAGTATCAAGGTATTGGGTGAAGCAGTTGCAGAGATATAGTACACGAAAAAACTTTAACAAAAAAATTCAAAGTAATTTGACCTTGACATTGGGCACAGGATCGCGCTTTCCGCAAGCAGGTGCGACAATGATGATAAACACCCATGTGAAGTATCAAGGTATTGGGTGAAGCAGTTGCAGAGATATAGTACACGAAAAAACTTTAGCAACAAAATTCAAAGTAATTTGACCTTGACATTGGGCACAGGGGCCGCACGGTTGGGGGTTAGAATGAAAATATGGATGATGATAAACACCCATGTGAAGTTTCAAGGTAATGGGCGAAGCAGTTGCAGAGATATAGTATAACGAAAAAGTTTTAACCAAAAAACAAAAACTCTAACCAGACGTACGTTAAAAAGTTAACGTTGAAAATGGCTAAGTCAATTACGTAGAAATAATAGGTGAAGGTAAAAAAATGGTCACATGTTGGATAGTTGTATGTGGTAGGCACCCCTTGATTATGAAGCTGTGAAAGTTTGGTGGTCCTAGGTGGTACAGTACCAAAGAAATGGACTTAAACACGAAAACTTAACATTGTAAACGCGAAAACTTAACATTGAAAATGGCTAAGTCGACTGCGCGGAAAAAATGGGTGAAGTTAAAAAAAAGAGTAAATGTTGGATAGTGATATGTGGTTGGTACCCCTTGATTATGAAGCTGTGAAAGTTTGGTGGTCCTAGGTGGTACAGTACCAAAGAAATGGACTTAAACACGAAAACTTAACATTGTAAACGCGAAAACTTAACATTGAAAATGGCTAAGTCGACTACGCGGAAAAAATGGGTGAAGTTAAAAAAAAAGTAACATGTTGGATAGTGATATGTGGTGGGCACCCCCTGATTATGAAGCTGTGAAAGTTTGGTGGTCCTAGGTGGTACAGTAACAAAGAAATGGACTCAAACACGAAAACTTAACATTGATTGTGGACGCCGCCCGCCGCCCGCCCGCCCGCCGCCCGCCCGCCGCCCGCCCGCCCGCCCGGCTTTCGCCAATCCAATAGCCTGGATTTTTTTCTCAAAAAACCTGGCTAAAAACACAGCAACGTCGACAAAAATAATATGATTAAGTCGGTTGGTGGGAAGTGGGGTTCGAACTTTTGACCAGACGGGATGAAGTAAACGTGTGCCGCACAATTCGCGCAGCTCCCATATCGGTTTCTGTGATTGAGCAGCTAAATTCATAATTGAAACACGCCGCACGATGTTGTACCTAAGAAAATGTGCGATTTAATATATTTACAGAAACTGTGATATTTTCTGTAAATGACGTCAGAAGATGACGAAATGTTCATAGGAAATGCGGAATTCAATTTCAAAATTTCGTCAACCACAGATTTCAATTCAGGAAAATATCGTAATTTTTGTAAATATATTTTCATGAGATAGCCAAGGTGCTACGTGATTGCAACAACAACAACAATAGCTGAAAGTGTGGAAATCTCGCCCACTCTAAAGTAAGTATTATTTGATATTTTCCTTAATATGCCACGGATGTTGATGAAATCTGGCGCAGCAAACGCGTCTTCATGAGCTGCATTTGGTGGTCCCGGGAGTTCGGCACATACTTATGTCATTTTTGCGATTCATCGCAAAAACGACATAAGTTTGGGCCAAAGTACAGATACCGCCAAATGCAGCTTAACAAGACGCGTTTGATGCGCCATATTTCATCAAAATCCGTTGAATAATAAGGACAAAATAAAAGAATACGTACTTTGAATCGGAGGGCTTCTGAAAGTTTCAGTACTTGTTGTTGTTGTAACCACGTGATCATACACATTGATAGCTGGCGTGTCTCAATTGTGGCTGTTACTGGACAATTGAGGCTTATTGAGGCTTATTGGATGTGTGACCCTATCAATGTTGCTTGTTAGATGCACCGTCTTATCTGGATCACCACTGATCACTGGTGAATGTAGCATGACAACGTTGCTTGTTAGAAGCATCACGTGTGCTTCGTTTATGTAATGGCGAACACTGCAGATCCTGATCAGGCTGTGCGGATGCACAGTCTGATCTGGATCTACACTGATCAATGGTCAATGTAGCATGACAACGTTGCTTTTTAGAAGCATCACGTGTGCTTCGTTTATGTAATGACGAACAGTGCATATCCTGATCAGGCTGTGCGGACGCAGTCTGATCAGGATCTACACTGATCACTGGTCAATGTAGCATGACAACGTTGCTTGTTAGAAGCATCACGTGTGTTTCGTTTATGTAATGACGAACACTGCAGATCCTGATTACGCTGTGCGGATGCCCAGCCTGATCTGGATCTACACTTATCGCACAATCCATAAGCCCCATTTCTCCAGTGACATCCACGATTAGATACGTACAAACATATAATACACTTGTATTTTATCATGTATTGTTCATGTATTGCATGTCAGTATGATACACAACTGCCTGTGTAATCTGGCACCGATTGAAACACGCCATGCGATGTTGTACCTAAGAAAATGTGCGATTTAATATACATTGTGTAAAAAGAAAGTGAGCGATTTATGAAAAACCGGAAATAAAGTAAAGTGGCATTTCTGAAGCGTTTTTGTTCGGATTTGTTTTCGAGAAATTTGGCGAATTGTTACCTCGAAGTTCGGATATGTCGATATATTTTCACCAGTCCATTCGACTTCGAGATAACGAGAATGACCTGTACATGTATTTACAGAAACTGTGATATTTTCTGTAAATGACGTCAGCAGATGACGTAATGTTCATAGCAAAAAAATGCTGAATTCAATTTCAAAATTTCGTCATCCTTAAGTTTACAAGTCAGTCTAATCCGTCCTAAGGTATTGTAAATTGTGAATGCTAACGAACTTGAGTTTATGACCTTCCCCAACCAATCAGCGCTTAGTAAACAGTGGTGTCCACTGGAAATTCGTCCGGTAAAGAAACTGGCTCACAGGAAGTGCCTATATACTTCCAACAGAAATTACATATATACGGTGTTCCCAAGTAATACCATTAATGAAGGTAGATTTACACCACTGTAAATGTGTGAGGATATTTTGCGTGGTAGGAACAGCGAGCGAACCTGAGCCTGGCATTGTCAGTAGATATAAAAGCTGTAGCAGACGACGATGACATCATCTTGTATTTTGACCAAATTCTCGGCATTTTCTTCTGGAATTCTTGTTTTATGATCACCGACTAATGGAGGCTCGATTCATATATGTTTCAAACTGTTAAGATTTTCTCTCATAAAGACAAGGTTAATGTCGTTTTTTCAGCAGTTCGATACTAGAAAAATGTCAAGAATCTGATCTTATTTTTATGCAAAATAAAATGGAGTTTTAGGGTGTTTAAATATGCGTGTTAAAGTTGGGCAGGTTGACATGAAACAGACAGTATACATCTGTCATGGACCCCTTGTCAGATACACATATGTGATAAAGCTAAAACTTGTTTGTTTATATCATGGATAACCTTGGATTTGTTTGGAAATTTAACAAAAGCCTAATATGCAGGAAATACATTGAAGAACTTCACTGCAACTGGAGCAACTAGAGCAACCACCAACACAGCAATCGCCGCAGACGCCACCAAGGCCGCCGCCGTCTCCCACGTCACCGATGGAGCAACAACAGACACAGCAGCACGGCCCGCTTTCGCCACCGCCCTGCTGGTAGATGAGATAATGGTTATAATAAAACTGCTTATTTTCAGATGAAGATCAAATGAATACTGAAAACCTCGTGCATCAATAGCAATATTTATAATACAATGTAGACCCAATATAATGCAATCATGACCAGACACGATAATGAAATAAGTTGCAGTGAAGTAATATACACAATAGGTTCTGCCCCCCCCCCCACCCCCCGCCACGTCCAAGCGCAACCAATGTTGCAACCAAGCCGGGTCTGGCACACGCGGTTCTGGCACTTTAGCACCAAGTATTTAGACATAACTATGACATATGGATATACCTGAGGTACAATGAAGGGTAATAACTCTTGCCTATGGCTTATAATTGACTCGATAGAGCTATGTGGCCGAAGCTGTCTCGGGGACTACTGCAAGGTACATCTCGCCCGACTGCGAAACAGTTCTGGCACGAAGTCCTGTCAAAAGTGCAGGAAAGGGGTTAAATACCGTTTCTTGCTGTGTCAGAGCTGTGTGTATGATAACAAGAGGGTAAAAGGATTTGCAGCACAGACAGAAGACATTCGCAAAGGAGTTTAACCGGCTGACAAGGATCGACATTTCAAATTAGAGATACCTTTACAACTAGGTATACCGATAGGCAGTCTGACCAGCTGGCACGCATCGACATTTCCAATTAGAGATACCTTTACACTTAGGTATACCGATCGGCAACATGGCGAGTATGGACGAATACATAGATCAACTGCTCGCATAAATGCAGGCACCCGCGCCTCTCCATGCGGTTGTCCAGAACATCATGAATGAGCCCATCCCGGAAGCAGCGAAGACCGATTGCTCAAGCCCTTGCTTCCAGCCGCTGCAAGCAGCTATCGACCTTACCCGAAACCTCGGATAAGCATCCAGAGGAAACTCAAGGTCATTGCCGATGAGTTTGACCACTTCCTCCTCAAAAACGCTCCGAACAACCCAGGACTACCAGAAGGAGATTCTAGAGTTGTTTGATGTTGCAAGGAGGACCGATGGGACATCCTGGGCAAGGGCATCCAGATCCAAGAACCTTCATGGAGGGTGTGCGCCCCCAGATTCGCCGAAAATTCGAAGAAGATATCCTGGCTCTCAACCGGGTGAAGTTCCAGCTTCCTCTTAAGATCCAGCTCCGCAAAGACAATCCCGATGGTACTGAGGAGGTCACAGACCCCGTGTTCCGCCATAAACAAGAAGCTGTCTGAAGGCTCATGGTGGGTTGTCGACAGAGTGCAGACGCTTTGGCTGGACATCGCCCGATACCAACCTCTGAGGGGTGGCATAACGCAGCGGAGCCCTTCCTTCAATCACTCCAGGAAGTAGAGGGCAAGCTTAAGACGGTGCTGGCCACCCCCATATACATGCGGATGACCCGAGATGACTAGCGAGCTTACAGCATAGCCACAACTAGAAACAAAATTGCTAACCCGCTCCATTCCTCTCGCGAGGGTAGCAATTTAACCCCATATCTTTAATGTAACATATGGATGAGTGTTATCCGGCGTGTTTGATACGTTATCGATATAAAACTGTCAAAGCTGTATCAAGAAATTATTAATGAAGAACATACACATGTAGAAATTGGTTATTTTACCGTGTCGATGTGTTTATCTGATATTTACATACATATATCTTGTAAATTTGAAAGCTTCATTTCGTTATGTTGAATGTTGAACAACAAGAGAAAAGATGGCTTCCATGGGAAAATGATTTCCCTGTTCTATTATTTCAAATTGTAGCCGTAGATAACATATCGGTGGCGAATTATTGTAGCTCAGCCACAACCTGCCAACAAGCTGGTGGCGGCCAACAAACATGAGGCTTTTCAGATTACGCCTCGGTATTAACCGGACAGAGAGAAGAGAGAGCTACTGATACAAAAGTGGGTCTACCCCTACGCGTACTAGGAGCGGTTCGCAGAGTCTCAACTCCCACCAAAGGAGGCTGTCTACCCCATACGCGTACATGGACTCTCAGGAGCGGTTCGCAGAGCCTCAACTCCCACCAAAGGAGGCCTTCTACAGCAAGCTCTCTGACGAGCAAATCAGCGAGGACGACTATGCCCACGCGCAGACGTGCTTGTGACAGTATGGTCTGGATCCCGCGCATTACTACCCCGGCATCTCCTGTGCTACCTTGCTCGAGAAAACAGGCGTAGAGCAGACTATGACCAGCACTTCCTCGCCGAGAAGGGGATGCGCGGTGGTATATCGATGGTCTCAAAGTGGTACACATGGGCCAACAAACCGCGAATTTTGGGCAATGACCCGTCCAAACCAAAGAGCCACATCCTCTACCTCGATGCCAACAACATGTACGGCAAGCCAGCCCTTGTCAATGGATGGTTTCGAATGGGTAGAGGACTGTAATGGGCTCTCGGAAGTTATCACATGTCATCCGGAAGACGGTCCTGAGGGATACACGCACGAGGTGAACCTCGAGTACCATGCACAGCTCCACCACGCACATAACACGTATCCACTGGCACCACAGCGCATGGTGGTCCAGAAGGAGTGGATGTCGGAGTACCAGCCCGGCCTCCTAGGCGATGGGGTGGCACCTACCGAGGTCGAAAAGCTGATTCGCAACCTCCGTGGAGCAAGGAACTCTATGTGCTCCACTACAGGAACCTGCAGCTCTACCTATCTCTGGGCCTGCGCCTGAATAAAAGGATTCATCGGGCCTTAAGTTTCAAGCAGAGCTCCTGAATGGAGCCCTACGTCCGGATAAACACAAGAGCTCCGGAAGAGGGCAACCAGCGACTTCGAGAAGGAACTGTACAAGCTGATGAACAAATCGGTCTTTTTGGAAGTCAATGGAGAACCTCCGCAAGTGAGTTGATGTCAAGCTGCGGCGCCTTATCGCCAGTCCAGCCTTCGTACGGACCAACGTCTTCGATGAAGACTTTGCTGCGATCCAGATGCACAAGAGCCGCCTGGTTCTCAACCGACCTGTGTATGTGGGTATGAGTATCCTCGACCTCTCCAAGCACCTCTGTACGACTTCTACTACAACCACTTAAACGCACAGTACGGGGAGCGCGGCCGTGTCCTCTACACTGACACCGACTGACGAGATGGATATATACATGGAAGAACTATCACCGTAGAACCCCATCTACCACCGTCGGTGTGGCAGCTGTGTGTCAGAAGGAACTACGAGGAATTGCTCGCAGACAAAGCCACGTGGTGGGCCATCCGGCAAATAGTACAGCACTGGCACATCAGGCTTGGTAACTGAGCGCACCAGCCGGTATACCTGGAGAGACCAGACAGGGTCAGTCGCGCGACTGCGACCACCCTCCAGCTCACCAGGCTAGTAGAGGTACCGAGCACCAACACCCGAGCGGTGCTTTTCCTCTTTAAGACGAACAGGGAGAGCTTTTTTCGCTACATATTTCGCCTTGATCTTTTGGCTTCTTGCGGCCCGTCTCCTCACTCTGCAGGGCCGATGTCACGACAGGCAGCCTGGCAACCCACTCAGTTGATCGTTCCTCAGATGAAAGTCGCAACTCCTGGGTATACTGACCAAGTCTTTTCCAAAGATGACATTGCAAACACTTTAGCAGATACCTTCTCCTAGAACTCTTCATCTAATAACTATTCTGAGTTCTTGAAGGTGAAATCTGAGCAAGAGGAAACTAAACTAAATTTCAATTCAGACAATTCAGAACACTACAATGCTCCTTTCTCTATAAGGGAATTAATAGCTTCCCTCGCGAAAGCACATGATACATCAGCAGGCCCTGATGATATACACTACCAACTGCTAAAGCATTTACATGAACACTCTTTAGATAACCTGCTTCAAATATTTAATACATTTGGGAACACGGCGTCTTTCCGCCTTCATGGCGGGAAGCGACACTCATACCTGTTCCCAAACCGGGCAAGGATCACACAGACCCATCAAGTTACATTCCCATCACACTTACTAGCTGCGTCTGTAAAACCATGGAACGAATGATTAACGACAGGCTTGTCTTGTTTCTGGAATCCAATGGACTGATAGCAGTCGGGATTTCGTCGCCAGAGAAGCACTGCCGATAATTTCGTTAGACAAGAATCATTCATTCGATACGGTTTTGTTAACAATGAGAATATATTGTGCCTTTTCTAAGTAAAACAAGAATTCCGCCACAGAAGCGGTATCGCGCCTGCCGAGGCATTTGACCGTGAACATTACAAGTTAATAAATGACTTTGACCTTGAGAATTTGGATGTGGGGGTATGCGTAATGAAGCATCATCCCTAGACAAAGATTGATGTGAAATATTATCAAAGTCTGGCAAGGGGTTAAAGAGATATTGTAAAAAAAACAATAACTTTAACGCATTTCTGTTACAAAAACCGGTGAACATTAAAGGTACATGCCCACGCAGCAGGTTACACTGTACTACTACTTTTTATTTTTTGTCATGCCTAATATGAGCCATTTGTCTACCCACTAACGAGTTATTTTTAATTACGGCGCGTGTTAATTGGTGTTAAATCGCATTTTATATGCCGCGACCAGAAAGGGTATTTTCCGACCTCGTGCTATTTTTACCAACACGTGTCACGTGACACGGTCAATCATATCACATATTTGACATGCGCAGTGAAGAATCGGAAGTTGAGAAGAAAAATCTCTGTTCGAGTCCAAATCTAAATCTCCACGTAACTTTCCATTTGGTGATCTGGTCGCCAATATTAAGCACTCTCTCTCTCTGTACTGCCTGTCCCTCAGACATTTCGCCTTTTTTTTGGCCGACGCCGTTTCATACAATTTCCGTCCTGGACGTTTCGACATGTTGCTATTCTTGTTTACATATTGGGAAGCCTACTGGCGCGCGTAGTATACTGCGCATGCGCACCGCAAGCCGTGATGTGAAAGCCGTCGTCCCCGCACATTATCAAAATAGACTGTTACCGCCTCGCGTCGCTAACAGTAAATTGATAATTAATAAATGATTATATTTGTATAGCGGGCACTCATAACTTTTAGAACTGGTGGAATAGTGACATAATTATACACTTATTTAATTCCTATAAAGAACATGTTGTGCCTACTGCGTGGGCATGTACCTTTAAAAGTAAATAAATGACATTGACCTTGAGAAAGTGGATGTGGGGGTGTGCGTAATGAAGCATCATCCCTAGACAAACATTGATGTGAAATATTATTAAAGTCTGGCAAGGGGTTAAAGCGATATTGTGAAAAAACAATAACTTTAACGCATTTCTTTTACAAAACCGATGAACATTAAAAGTAAATAAATGACCTTGACCTTCAGAATTTGGATGTGGGGTGTGCTTAATGAAGCATCATCCCTAGACAAACATTGATGTGAAATATTATGAATGGAATGGAATGTGATGGAATGGAATGGAACTCATTTGCCTTATAAAAAACCGGACGACGCGGACAAGTATATGCTCATTGTTAACAAAACCGTGTCGAATGTATGTTTCTTGTCTAACGAGATTATTGACAGTGCTTCTCTGGCGACGAAATCCCAACTGATATTCAGATATCAGTCCATTGGATTCCAGGAGCCAGACAAGCCTGTCATTAATCATTTGTTCCATGGTTTTACAGACGCAGCTAGTAAGTGCGATTGGACGGTAACTTGATGGGTCGGTGTGATCCTGGCCCGGTTTGGGAACAGGTATGATTGTAGCTTCCTGTCATGAAGGCGGAACGACGCCATGCCTGAATATTAGTGTTACGGTTCATAAGTTTATGTGGGGTGCTCACATTAACGAGGATGGAGACTCCACCAGATGCGCGCTCAGCGTTATATGAACATTTACTGTATAATGTATGCGATTTAAAGGAAAATGTCTCGCCAACTTTCAGGAATGTTTCCTGAAGACAAACAGCAATGGTGTTGTGTTGTGTTAATAATATTGTCAATTCATCACGATTTGCTTTAATTCCTCGACAGTTCCATAGTATCCATGTTTATGTATGTGGAAGTATGGGTGCAACAGGTTTGAGTTGGAATGTCAGGAGACTCTTCGGTCTCCATCGAGTCCAACGACTCAAAACTGTTCTGCAGTGTGATGGGGCCGTCCATCCTCTTCTGCGATCCAGGGTCATCAGACCCTTGCCTGGGCGGTTTGACAGGGATCCTCCCCATGGCAGTGGGCCTGCCCCTGAGTGGTAGCGGTGCCCTTGTCGTCATCTGCTTCAACGTCTTTTGTTTAGCCCGACCTTTAGGGCTTCTATAATTTTATAATTCTATACACGTTTTTCATTTATATTGTTTATCATATTAATAGTTTTACCCTAATCACATCTAGCGTACTATTTTACTATTATTTTTATTCTTCATTTACATTGCTTGGCCCTAAATGATACTATTTTGTGTTGATGGGCCGTTAAGCACCATTCCATTCCTTCCGAAAGAAGTAGGTTTTGCGGTTGAGGCCTTTGGGCTCCAGCCTCGGGGAGATTGTGTCTGTGAAAACTATGAGTTAGGTGTGGTGGAAGGCTTGTGGTGTGGCGTATTGTAGGGCCACGTTATTGTCGGTTGTTCACCTGGTTTCCAAGAAACGTTCGTTCGGGTGGAGATTGTTTGCTGTGTTTGCGGAAGACTGCAGCCGAAGATAAAAAATATACTGTGTCTATGTTTTACGCGAACTCGATATTCCACTTCGGTTACCATCACAGTTGACACAATGTTCGGCCTCCAGACAGTTGTCATTGCTGTACTTGGCAATGCCACAGCGTGCACATGCAATATCTCTGTTACTTCTGTCTTTGTGGTGGCCGTACAGTTGTCAGTTGTAACATCGCAACGGGTTTGGTATGTATGTATCAACTGTGATCAGTAACCATCTGGTAAGTTTAGGTTATTTCGGTAGTACAGTGAGATTGAAAGTCAGAACGAAGGTATTGGTAGGGACTAGTTGTCCATTGACTTTTCTACTAATCCTTCTAATTGTTCGATCACCTCTTGCTCACTTACATGAGCAAACTCCGGTGATCGGACAACCTCGTCGCAACTGTTCAGTGATTTGTGTGGCTGAATGCCGACAGGAGTGTCCAAGAATGTGTTACAGAGCAGTACATTATCTGCATGGCTCTTTGTCTTAACTTCTATAAGATCACCAGAGCGCTTCAAGTTATTTGGCTCTCCTGCCACACTATTCAATATCCTCGACAAAACAAAGACAGAAATTTGCTGAGGGGTTTGTGTGAATCAGTTGCATGGACCATAAGGAATCGAGGCCATGTGGCTACATGCTCTTGTTCTGACGGTTGTTTTGTTGGTGGTAGTGTAAATTCAGGTTCGTTGCCGGGTAGAAAATTGAATTCTGCAGGTCGTGTCCGTTTCTTGGACGGAATAGCTGAACAGGGTTGGCTGGACGACTTTGTGAAGTCCGAAGCCTTCCAATCGATTGGCTTTATCGATCATTGTGAAGTGGTGATTGATTTCTAGTTTTTTTCGGCGTTGCATATCTGTAGGACGTTATATTCATCACTATGTTCCCCATCCTCCGCGTGGAGCCCTACAAGGCGATGTGCTAATGGCGCGGGTCTCCGAGCAAGACAAAAGAAAACTCACTCGTGTAGCACTAAACCATGCAACACCTACTGGAGCCTTGGAATGGTCACACAATGTAAAAGGGAACAAGATAATGTACTCACGTATAAATGAAATGTTATCACAATACTAAGCAAAATAAAAATATGCTCCAGTCGCGACTCCAGCACCGGGTGCCACAGAAGCCGATTAATTCCATTGGGCGTGCTCACACAAGGACCTCCCGTTTTCTTGAAGTCAATGCCGAAATGATGTATTGTAGTAATGCGTGACATCTTGGCCAGATGTTCTGCCAGCCACGCAAGAGACTCAATCATAGTTTTGGGCATATTTCCTTTCAATCAGCAACCGGCGCACCCGCCCCCGCTCTTCCCGAGTAGGGATCACATCGTTTTCAGAGGCAGTCCTCAAAGGAGTACCGGTCTTTACAATGGAACAGCGCGACCCAGCGCGACCCAGCGCGTCTGCTCGCGCAGATCCTTGAGGACGGAGTTGTACTTCTGTGTGCTGACCCAGACGCTTTGCTCCGCGTGTCGACCCGAGAAGGCCAGCTCCGAGTGCATGTCCTTCTTCTTGGTCATGGCTGACTTAGTCGATCTGTCGTCGATGATGTATAAAGTGGGCTCATCCTGAAAGAGTTGGGAGAAGGCCCGCAGATAATCGTGGAGGCTCTCGCCGGCATCCACAATGTACGCCTCTGTGTCTGTCCATATCCAGGGGCGTCGTTGGTATAATTGGTTGTGCCGCACCGTAGGCTGAAAACGCCGCGGTAGGAGCCCTCCAGAGCCAGTCTGGCCGCGGATTATGGCCGAGTGGGGAGAAGCCAATAGGCTGAGTAGACGTACAAAGCGCCATTGCCGTACTCCTCTGGGTCTGTCCATATCCAGGGGCGTCGTTGGTATAATTGGTTGTGCCGCACCGTAGGCCGAAGACGCCGCGGTAGGGGCCCTCCAGAGCCAGTCTGGCCGCGGATTATGGCCGAGTGGGGAGAAGCCAATAGGCTGAATAGACGTACAAAGCGCCATTGCCGTACTCCTCTGGGTCTGTCCATATCCAGGGGCGTCGTTGGTATAATTGGTTGTGCCGCACCGTAGGCCGAAGACGCCTCGGTAGGGGCCCTCCAGAGCCAGTCTGGCCGCGGATTATGGCCGAATGGGGAGAAGCCAATAGGCTGAGTAGACGTTCAAAGCGCCATTGCCGTCCTCCTCTTTGGCTTGTCACCCTCGCTGGCGTTTTCCACCCTGTGACCACTACCGTAAAGCTAGTCATCGTCGCTTGTCCGCAGGTCTAGCCATAGCGCGTACTTCGACGTTAGGTATCCCGCCAGCGATACGTCTGCAAGCCCCATGTCTTTGGCGACCGCCGGCAAACAGCTTTACAGTTTCGTCTCACTGCTGGTAGGCGCTTAGGCCCTGGCTGTACATCTGGTTGGGGACTCCCTCGATCGTCGCATCGACTTTGATTGTTGGTTTATAAAACCTCTGTGTGTCTAGCTCACCCAACCCGAACCGGCCCTCCTCGAACAACATCAGTATGCCTTTCTTCAAGTGCGCGGGGACGTTGATGTTCCACAGGGTATCGCGTTTAACGAACTTGATATTTCGGTGCCGGAAGACCCGCTCATAAAGTATAGCTAGACGCCCGGCGTACTAATTGCGAATCGCACGTGCGAAGTCCGGCTGGGTCACCGTGTTGAAATCCAGCGCGAAATTGTCGATGGTGTAGATTGAGGCCACGTCGGTGGTTATGATAACAAGGGTATAGTCGTTGAACATAAGCTCGTATTCTAGGAGCAGAATATAGAAGCGGTGGGCGTAGGCATCTGCTATGGCCGCGTCGGCCGCCATGTTATCTCTTTTATCGCCAGCATTTATCCCAAGTTTTGACATGTTCCTATTTCTAGACGTGTCCATGCCCTGGTATGAGGCGTTCTCGCGCTCCTGATTGGTCTTCCAGAGGTCGGAATAGCAGTAATATATGTCGGAGTCGTCGATAGACATCACTTCGTGGCCGTTAAGTTTGATACCCTTCTCTTGAAAATCGGGCACCCCAGGTGTTGGACAACTGTCCGGTTGGCGTCTTTTGACGTCAGCGAGATCTTGAAGGCGAGACGGGCGGTCCCCGTCACGATGAAGTCGTTAGCCCCGATGCTGGGATTGTTCGTAATGACAACGCTCTATCTCGCACCTTTTACCACCCCGAGGGGCTCCCACAGCCTGCGGTACGGATTGAGTTTGCGCCCGTATTGACATGTTAAATATAATATTATAATAATATTATAGCATAGTCTTCCACACGAAAACATGGACAACGACTTCGATTTCACGACAGGTGAACGTTTGACAGGCGTTGGCGATGTCACTGAAGATGTAGATGAAACTCCCCTGCTGCAGTCCATATGACTATCCCCTCCGGCGGCGGGAGGAACCCTCTTCGATGTAGGCGGCGCTGTTGCCGTCAACGTTCCTCTTAGCCAGAAATTCATCAAGTCGTCTGTAAATGACTACTACAACAAATTAGCAGAAAAAGGTATGGCCCAACTGCTAGCATTGACTACTCGAAGTTAGAATTAACTCGGGCCGGCGTGTTACTTCCGAAGGCCTAGGATATCCTGATCGTCAACGAGAAGACCGGGGAACCTCTGTTGATAAATACAATCGCTGGAAGCCATGGTGGTGGTCAATTTATCAGGGATGGACTCGGATTCGCAGATTGGACGCGGGGTAAAACAAGAAATGCGTCTGTCGAACGCGGATGCCACCTGCAGCATATTTGAGAAACTGTGACAAAGTGGTTAACCGAAAAGTGTGACGGACAGACGGACGACGGACGGACGGACGGACGGTCCAAACACTATATGCCACCCGTTTCTTCGAAACCCGGTAGCATGAACATACGGCAACTATATGCTCATTGTTAACAAACCCGTCTCGAATGAATGCTTCGAGTCTAATCAGATTATCGGCAGTGCTTCTCTAGCGACGAAATCCAGACTGATACTCAGATATCAGTCCATTGGATTCCAGACTCAGATATCAGTCCATTGGATTCCAGAAACCAGAGAAGCATGTCGTTAATCATTCGTTCCATGGTTTTACAGACGCAGCTAGTAAGTGCGATGGGACGGTAACTTGATGGGTCGGTGTGATCATTGCCCGGTTTGGGAACAGGTATGATTGTAGCTTCCCGCCATGAAGGCGGAAAGACGCCTTGTTCCCAAATGGAATTAAATATTTCAAGGAGGTTATCTAAAGAGTGTGCAGGTAAATGCTTAAGCAGTTGGTAGTGGATATCATCAGGGCCAGCTGATGTATCATGTGCTTTCTCGAGGGAAACTTTTAATTCCCTCATAGATAAAGGAGCGGTGTAGTGTTCTGAATTGTCTGAATTGAAATTTAGTTTGCTTTTTTCTTGCTCAGATTTCACCTTCAAGAACTATTGGATTCTTGGAGAAGGTGTCTGCTAATGTGAAATGTCTGCTTTGGAAGATACTTTATGTCCTGCTTTGTTGAGGTGATTGATAGAAGTCGATTTACCTTTACCGTTTATCTTACGAATCATGTTGTTTTCATTTTTGATCGCGAGTTCAACTTGGAGATAAACGATCTCCAAGACTTTCTCTTGCTAGCTTTGATAGTGCGTGGAGCTTTAGCTCTAAACATTCTATGAGCATTTACGTTTGCTGGTGTTGCGTTATTATTGATTTGACGAATAGACTGCTTACGAGCAGTCATTGCCTCTATGCATTCTTCGTCAAACCATGGTTTATTGACAGGTTTGGGCTTTGCCCAGGGTTTTGGTATTGTCTTTTCTGCAATATCGTGTAAAAGGGAAACGTAATGTTCTAGTGGATCTTTCGCATCTCGAAAGCGGTCAAAATCTAGTTCAATCATGCACATATTACGAAATGTGTCCCAATCGGCTTTATGTAATTTCCACCTCTGGACTCTGTCTGTCAGTGGATGGTGGTCCATTACTATGTAAGAAGACAGGAAAGTGGTCACTCCCACATAGGTCGTCACCAACTTTCCACGTAAAGTCCAAATACAGAGAAGGGTTACACAGAGTTAAATCCAGAGAGGAATATGAGCCGATTGCGGGATGTAAATATGTGCTAGATTTATCTTTAAAAATACTGAGATTGTGATCGGAAAGAAAATTTTCAATAAGTTCCCCCTTTTTGTTTGTGTCTTTACAACCCCAAAGCATGTTATGTCCGTTAAAATCGCCAAGGAGAATGAAAGGCGAAGGAAGCTGAGATACAAGATTATCTAGTTCTGATTTTAACAGGACTGCATGCAGATGGTGGAATGTACATAGAACATAATGTAATAGTCTTATGTATCGCAACACTAACGGCCACAGCCTGAAGATTAGTGTTAAGATTCACAATGCTATGTGGGGTGCTCAAATTAACGAGGATCGAGACTTCACCAGATGCGCGTTCAGCATTATCTGAACAATTATTGTATAATGCAAGTGATTTAAAAGAAAATGTATCGTCAACTTTCAGGAATGTTTCCTGAAGACAAACAGCAATGGGGTTGTGTTGAGTTAATAAAATTGTTAATTCATCACGATTTGCTTTAATTCCTCGACAGTTCCATTGGATAATAGTATCCATGTTTATATAGGTGGAAGTATCGGATTGCGGGGTGGAACATGTTTGGGAGTTGAATGTCATAAGACTTCAGTCTCCATCGAGTCCAACCACTCAAACCTGTTCTGTACTGAGATGGGGCCGTCTGCCCCCTTCTGCGATCCAGGGTCATCAGACCCTTTCTTGCGCGGTTTGGAAGGGATCCTCTCCTTCGCAATCTGCCTACCCCTGATTGGTAGTGGAGAGGCCGACCTGTCATCCTGCCCTTGCCGTGACCGCACAGGAGACACGGTCGTCGTATGTTTTATGATATGTTTAGCCCGACCTTTAGTGCTTTTGGAAGGCGTGACCATTGAGGTCTTAATTCCGAAGTAGATTTGGAGGTTGAGGCCTTTGGGCTCCGGCCTCGGTGAGATCCTGTCTGTGAAGACGATGATGCGTTAGATGTGTTGGAAGGCTTGTAGTGTGGCGGATTATAGGGCCACGTTATTGTGGGTTGTTCAGCTGGTTTCCAAGAAACTTCAGTTTGAGTTGAAATGTTCTGCTGGGCATGCGAGACTGCAGCCGAAGCGTAAGAGAAGCCAGGGATAGGAGTTGTTGGCATTTCAACAATTTTCCTGGCATCAGGGAATGATATGTTGCGTGTATGTTTCACGCGAACTATCTCCTTCTCGATCTTCCACTTCGGGCAGTCGAATATGCCGAATGGTTACCGCCACAGTTGACACAATGTTCGGCCTCCACACAGTTGTCATTGCTGTGCTTAGCAATGCCACAGCGTGCACATGCAAGATCTCTCTTACATCTGTCTGTGTGGTGGCCGTACATTTGGCAGTTGTAACATCGTAACGGGTTAGGTATATATGGATCAACTGTGATCAATAACCATCTGGTAAGTTTAAGTTCTTTCGGAAGTACAGTGAGGTTGAAAGTCGGAACGAAGGTATTGGTAGGGACTAGTTGTCCATTTACTTTTCTACTAATCCGTCTGGCATCAGCGACTTCTTGCGGTTTGAGTTGTTCGATCACTTCTTGCTCAGTTAACTGTTACATGAGCAAACTCCGGTGATCGGACAACCCCCTTGCAACTGTTCAGTGATTTGTGTGGCTGAATGTCGACACCAAGAATTTGTTGCAGAGTAGTAAATTCTCTGCATGGCTCTTTCTCTCAACTTCTATGAGAAGGTCACCAGAGCGTAAACACTTCAAATTCTTTGGCTCTCTTGCCACACTATTCAAAATCGTTGACAAAACAAAGACAGACAATTTGCTGAGCGGTTTGTCTGAATCAGTTGATCGTGTTAGAAAAACAGGTTCGTTGTCGGGTAAAAAATTGAATTCTGCAGGTCGCGTCCGTTTCTTCGAAGTCCGAAGCCTTCCAATCGACTGGATTAATCGATAATTGTGATGAGGTTTGTTTGTTTTTGTTTTTTTGGCGATGCATATCAGTAGGCCGTTATATTCATCACTATGTTCCCCACCCTCCGTGAAGCCCTACAAGGGGATGTGCTAATGGTGCGGGTCTCCGCACCGCACACCGAGGATACATAGTGATATACTCGAGCAAGACAAATAACTCACTCGTGTAGCACTAAACCGTGACACCTACTAGAGCCGCGGACTGGTCACACAATGTAAAAGGGAACTATATAATGTTCACACGTATATATGAAATATATAACAAAACAAACAAAAACAAATATATGCTCCAGTCGCGATTCCAGCACCGGGTGCCACAGAAACCGATTAATCCCATTGGGCGTGCTCACCCAAGGACCTCCCGTTTGCCTTGAAGTCAGGGCCGAAGTGGTGTATTGTAGTAATGCGTGACATCTTGGCCAGAAATTCTGCCAGCCACGCAAGACACTCACCCACCAGGATCCCTTCCTCCAAAACGTCCGGGTCGCAGGCCACGGCAAACGGCCAGCCAGGTTCCCCTACACAATCACGCCCAAAGGCAAGTGTACCTACCTTTGTGCGGGAATGCATACCTACGAGTACCTACGATTCACTCAGGGGTGTTTAGGTAATATGTGCATGCACCAATAGCTAGTGCATGCACATAACCCAGTTATTCCTCAGCAAACCCACCCCTTGTTAGTTCTCCGGGAACTACAACCGCAACCCTAGGAATTGCGATAGCAATTCCAAGATTAAGCCCGCAGACCACGTCAAGGTCAGGGGTCACCTACGGGATGCCGGGATGAAGTTGTCCTGCAGAGCTCTATGTAAGCTGCGTATTTGCTTAAATGCCCAATTAAAATTGCAAAAAAACAATTGAAATCGGAAGTAGCGAGTGTCAAAAAGCATACTTTTTTGTGGTACCTTTATCATGCTGCAGGCAGGGACGGGACGGGACGGGACGGGACGGGACGGGACGGGACGGGACGGGACGGGACGGGACGGGACGGGACGGGAGGGACGGAGGGAGGGGGACGGGGGGGGAGGGGACGGGGAGGGGACGGAGCGGAGACGGGAGACGGAAGGACGAAGGACGGTACGGGACGGGACGGAGCGGAGGGACGGGGACGGGGACGGGGACGGGGACGGGACGGGGACGGAGACGGAGACGGAGACGGAGACGGAGAACGGAGACGGGGACGGGAGGAACGGACGGAACGGTGACGGGACGGACGGACGGACGGGATGGACGGCGGAGACGGACGGGAACGGAACGGGACGGGACGGCGGAACACAATCCAAAAATAATAGCCACCTGGCTCTTCGAGACCGGTGGCATAAAAAAGAAGGTATGCCTGCCGGCACTGTAGAGGCACTGCGGGCGGGCATCGCTGAGCTAGCCGAGGCTAGCGACAAAATAGAAACAGTCGAGCTCACCGAGGCCCCGGGTACGGGACGGGACGGGACGGGACGGGACGGACGGACGGACGGACGGACGGAACGGACGGACCGGACGGAACGGACGGAACGGATGGACCGGACGGACGGAACGGACGGACGGACGGCGGTCCAAAAACAATATGCCACCTGGCTCTTCGAGACCGGTGGCATAAAAAAGAAGGTATGCCTGCCGGCACTGTAGAGGCACTGCGGGCGGGCATCGCTGAGCTAGCCGAGGCTAGCGACAAAATAGAAACAGTCGAGCTCACCGAGGCCCCGGGTACGGGACGGGACGGTACGGACGGGACGGGACGGGACGGGACGGACGGACGGACTGGACGGGACGGACGGACGGACGGACGGACGGACGGACGGACGGACGGACGGAACGGAACGGACGGACCGGACGGACGGAACGGACGGACGGACGGCGGTCCAAAAACAATATGCCACCTGGCTCTTCGAGACCGGTGGCATAAAAAAGAAGGTATGCCTGCCGGCACTGTAGAGGCACTGCGGGCGGGCATCGCTGAGCTAGCCGAGGCTAGCGACAAAATAGAAACAGTCGAGCTCACCGAGGCCCCGCGTTTCGCCACCAATGCTATTCGCACAGTGGTGATCACGTTCAGCGACGACGGATTCCATGAACTCCGGGGCCGCAATAAGGCTATGCAGACAGTCCGGGGCGAGTCAACGAACAACATCGACAAACTCTCGGCGTTTGACAATCATCTCGTTGTAGAAGAAAACAAGTTGGAAGAGGCCGCAACGGAAACAGATAACACATTCGAGAGTTGCGGGATGAAAAAGAAGCTCGCTTGCAGGCTGCATCGGCTAATGAGGAGGCGCTCCGCACCCAAGTCAATTGGATCCGCGAAACCATTGCGCGCGTACTACACGAGGACACCACACTCGGTGAGCGCATTCGCACGCTGTACAGGGAGCAGAGTAAGGGGATCACAATCGTGTCTTATCCTCACGGCGCTCGGCATGACCATCTCGACCCTCGTGCTCGCGCTGACGGGAGGCGGCCGGAGCGTACCCACCACGGCACCATCCGGTAAGGGCGGCCTAGACGAGTTCGTGAAAAAGGCGCGCCCTGGCGGCCCTGGCCCGGAAGGCAGCAGCAGCTGTGCCCGAAATTATCGGGAGCATCGTTTACTGGCTCCTCACGACCTTGGGGAAGACGGCCGAAATCTGTGGGCTATGGCCCTTGCGGTCGGAGGATTGTTGCCAGTCGCTACCAGTCGCTGGCTTGTTCCACATCCAATGCAACCAGGTATTGACTGCTCGTTATATGTCGTTGATATCCTAATATGTTACAAATCAAAGAACATGCAAACTAATGAGGGCCAATTACAACTAAACCTTAATAAAATTAACAAGTGGACCACAGAAAACGGCTTTACACTTTCGAAATCGAAAACTAATTGCATGCATTTTTGCAAAAGACGTGGTCTTCACCCTGATCCCGAACATAACCTGGGAACACATCCCATCCCAGTTGTTCGGAAGCAGACATTTCTCGATCTTATCTTGGATTCGAAACCCACTTTTAAACCTCATTTGCTAAATGCGAGAAAGCACTCAACTTAATGCGAGTGGTAGCAAATCATGACTGGGGTGCAGACCGTAAGGTGCTGCATCGTCTTTACATAGCCCATGTTCGCTCAAAACTAGACTACGGATGCACTGTATATCGATCTGCCAGTAAATCCGATCTTCGCATTCTCGATCCAATACCTCATCAAGGCGGACTATACCTGGGAGCAGTCGCGTACATCTAACGCACATACCTTATATGCCGAGGCAAATGAGCCTTCTCTCCACGAGACTCACTAAATTATATTTGCAATACGCCACTAAACTGCATTCCATTCCGTTTAATCCAGCTTATGCCACTGTCTTTCATCGAATTACAGATGCAATATTCGATAGGAAACCAAGCTTCAAGCCACCTTTCGGCAAGAGAATGGATCCTTTAATACCTGATGCTGGCTAAGGTCTGGATCACATTGCCAAATACTCTGTCCCAAATACTCCACCGTGGCAGTTGGAGCGGCTCAAGGTGATCTTCGATCACAGCAGCACACGAAAGCAACAACTAACCCATCCATTTTTAAATCACATTATTTGTTGTTGGGCCCCAGTGATACTGGTATCAAGGGCAATGACAGGGCAGATAGTGCTGCCAAGGCCGCCCTGGAGCTACCGACTTCTAATTTTCCTCTTTGCTATCATGATTTTAAATCATCCATTAACTCATTCATCTCTGATACAATGCGGACCCCGTGGGATCTGCTCACAGATAACAAACTTCATGCTGCGAATGGACTCCTGTATACAGACATGTACGCGGGAATGAAATTGTCAATAGTCGATTGGACATACACGACTAACGCATTCGTATACGCTCCAAGGTGAGCCGCGTCCATGGTGTATTCTATGCCACAGCGCATTTACCGTGCAACATATCCTACTGGACTGTATCCACTTTACTGATATTCGACGCAAACACGTTAATGTTACTTCATTTGCCAGGTGGAGAACATTGAAGGTTTGCTTAGCTTTCTCCATGAAACCAACTTGTATCTGAAAGTTCAAAACCTACCCCAGGGCATGTAAATATTTTAATAATATTTCCATCCAACTTGTCTGTCGAATGATACGTCAAACTTTAATTCCATCCGTATGTGACCTTAGCTGTTGCTGGGAATGAATGGAATGGTGCTTAACGGCCCATCAACACAAAGGAGTATCATTTAGGGCCAAGCAATGTAGATGAAGAATAAAAAGAATAGTAAAATAGTATGTTACATGTAATAATCAATCAGATGATAAGGTAAAAATATTAATATGATAAATAATATAAATGAACAACGTGTATAGAATTATAAAAGTATAATAATGAGAAACATGTATACAATGATAAAATTAAATTTTCCGATACAAGTTAGTTTCATGTAGAAAATGAAGCAAACCTTCAATGTTCTCCACCTGGAATAGCTCCGCAAGTGAAGTAACATTGAAGTGTTTGCCTCGAATATCGGCAAAATCGATACAGTCCAGTAGGATGTGTTGCACGGTAAATGCGCTGTGGCATGGAATACACCATGGACGCGGCTCACCTTTGAGCATATACGAATGCGTTAGTCGTGTATGTCCAATGCGCAATCGACTAAGGACAACTTCATCCCGGCGTACATGTCTGTAGCCAGGAGTCCATTCGCCCAGAGTCGGTTTCACAGCATGAAGTTTATTATCTGTGAGCAGATCCCACTGGATCTGCATTGTATCGGAGATGAATGAGTTGATGGATGATTTAAAATCATGATAGCAAACAGGAAAATGAGAAGTTGGTAGATCCAGGGCGGCCTTGGCAGCACTATCTGCCCTGTCATTGCCCTTGATACCAGTATGACTGGGTAGCCAACAAAATATAATGTCCTTGCCAGACGAAAGTAAAATATGGTGTAGCTCCATGATTTGGCGGATAAGTGGATGTTCAAGCTTCATATTGTACAAAGCTTGTAGTGAAGATAATGAATCCGAAAATAAAATGAATTGCTTTCTCCAAGATATTTTCGCGAAATCAAGAGCAAGTAAAATCGCCCTCAATTCCGCAGAAAATATCGAAGATTTGTCTGGGAGTCTGGATTGAAGATCTCCCTCAGGGACAGCGGCAGCAGATGCTACCCGGTCCCCGATCTTTGAGCCATCAGTAAAAAGCGGAGTGTACGTATTGTATTTGTCTTTAACCTCAAGAAAAAGTGATTTAAAAATGGATGGATCAGTTGTTGCTTTCGTGTGCTGACTAAGATCGAAGATCACCTTGGGCTGCTCCAACTGCCACGGTGGAGTATCTGGAACAGCGTATTTGGCAATGTGATCCAGATCCAAGCCAGCAACGTGTATCAAACGATCCATTCTCTTGCCGAATGGTGGCTTGAAGCTTGGTTTCTTATCGAATACAGCATCTGTAGTTCGATGAAAGACAGTGTTATAAGCTGGATTACATGGATTGGAATGTAGTTTAGTGACGTATTGCAAAGATAATTTGGTGCGTCTGTCGTGGAGAGAAGGCTCATTTGCTTCGACATATAAGCTGTGTGCATTAGACGTACGGAATGCACCCAGGCAGAGTCGTAAGCCTTGGTGATGTATTGGATCGAGCGTCCGAAGATCGGATTTACTGGCAGACCCATATACAGTGCATCCGTAGTCTAGTTTTGAGCGAACATGTGCGATGTAAAGGCGGTGCAGCACCATACTTCCACGTCGAGTCATATGCCTTTTCTAGGTCAAAAAATATGGCAACTATATGCTCATTGTTAACAAACCCGTCTCGAATGAATGCTTCGAGTCTAATCAGATTATCGGCAGTGCTTCTCTGGCGACGGAATACAGATTGATACTCAGATATCAGTCCATTGGATTCTAGAAACCAGACAAGCCTGTCGTTAATCATTCGTTCCATGGTTTTACAGACGCAGCTAGTAAGTGCGATGGGACGGTAACTTGATGGGTCGGTGTGATCCTTGCCCGGTTTGGGAACAGGTATGATTGTAGCTTCCCGCCATGAAGGCGGAAAGACGCCTTGTTCCCAAATGGTATTAAATATTTCAAGGAGGTTGTCTAAAGAGTGTTCAGGTAAATGTTTAAGCAGTTGGTAGTGGATATCATCAGGGCCTGCTGATGTATCATGTGCTTTCTCGAGAGAAGCTTTTAATTCCCTCATAGAGAAAGGAGCGTTGTAATGTTCTGAATTGTCTGAATTAAAATTAAGTTTAGTTTTCTCTTGCTCAGATTTCACCTTCAAGAACCCCTCAGAATAATTATTACATGAGGAGTTCTTGGAGAAGGTATCTGCTAATGTGTTTGAAATGTCTGTTTTGGAAGATACTTTATGTCCTGCTTTGTTGAGGTGATTGATAGAAGTTGATTTACCTTTACCGTTTATCTTACGAATCATGTCCCATGTGGTTTTCATTTTAGATCGCGAATTCAACTTGGAGACAAAAGATCTCCAAGTCCTTCTCTTGCTAGCTTTAATTGTGCGTCGAGCTTTCGCTCTAAAAATTCTATGAGCATTTAAATTATCTGGTGTTGCGTTGTTATTGATTTGACGAATAGACTGCTTACGAGCAGTCATTGCCTCTTTGCATTCTTCGTCAAACCATGGTTTATTGACACGTTTGGGCTTTGCCGAGGTTTTTGGTATTGTCTTTTCTGAAATATCGTGTAAAAGGGAAACGTAGTATTCTAGTGGATCTTCCGCATCTCGAAAGCGATCAAAATCTAGTTCAATCATGCACATATTACGAAATGTGTCCCAATCGGCTTTATGTAATTTCCACCTCTGGACTCTGTCAGTGGATGGTGGTCCATTACTCTGCAAGAAGACAGGAAAGTGGTCACTCCCACATAGGTCGTCACCAACTTTCCACGTAAAGTCCAAATACAGAGAAGGATGACACAGAGTTAAATCCAGAGAGGAATATGAACCGGTTGCGGGATGTAAATATGTGCTCGATTTATCATTAAAAATGCTGAGAATGTGATCGGAAAGAAAATTTTCAATAAGTTCCCCCTTTTTGTTTGTGTCTTTACAACCCCAAAGCATGTTATGTCCATTAAAATCGCCAAGGAGAATGAAAGGCGAAGGGAGCTGAGAGACAAGATTATCTAGTTCTGATTTTAACAGGACTGCAGATGGTGGAATGTAGATAGAACATAATGTAATAGTCTTGTGAATCGTAACACTAACGGCCACAGCCTGAAGATTAGTGTTAAGATTCACGAGACTATGTGGGGTGCTCAAATTAACAAGGATTGAGACTCCACCAGATGCGCGTTCAGCGTTATCTGAACACTTACTGTATAGTGCATGTGATTTAAAAGAAAATGTATCGTCAACTTTCAGGAATGTTTCCTGAAGACAAACAGCAATGGGGTTGTGTTGAGTTAATAACATTGTTAATTCATCACGATTTGCTTTAATTCCTCGACAGTTCCATTGGATAATAGTATCCATGTTTTATGTAGGTGGGAGTATGGGTTTGCGGGGTGGAACAGGTTTGGCCGTTGGAGTGTCAGAAGACTCTTCAGTCTCCATCGAGTCCAACGACTCAAACCTGTTCTTCAGTGGAATGGGGCCGTCTGTCCCTTTCTGCGATCCAGGGTCATCAGACCCTTTCTGCGATCCAGGGTCATCAGACCCTTTCCTGGGTGGTTTTGTAGGGATCCTCTCCATGGCAGGGGGCCTACCCCTGAGTGGTAGTGGAGAGGCCGACCTGTCATCCGGCCCTTGCCGTGATCGCAGAGGAGACACGGCCGTGATTTGTTTCAAGGTCTTTTTAGCCCGACCTTTAGGGCTTTTGGAAGGCGCGACCTTTGAGGTTTTGCCTTCCGAAGGTTTTGATGTTGAGGCCTTTGGGGGGCTCCGGCCTCGGGGAGATTGTGTAGATGAGTTAGATGTGGAAGGCTTGTAGTGTGGCGTATTATAGGTCCACGTTATAGTGGGGTGTTCAGCTGGTTTCCAAGAAACGTCCGTTTGGTTGAAATACTTCTGCTGGGCTTGCGAGAGACTGCAGCCGAAGCGTAAGAAAAGCCAGGGATAGGAGTTGTTGGTATTTCAACAATCTTCCTGGCTTCAGGGAATGATATGTTGCGTGTATGTTTCACGCGAACTATCTCCTTCTCGATCTTCCACTTCGGGCAGTCTTTCGAATATGCCGAATGGTTACCATTACAATTGACACAATGTTCGGCCTCCACACAGTTTTCATTACTGTGCTTGGCAATGCCACAGCGTGCACATGCAAGATCTCTCTTACATCTGTCTTTGTAGTGACCGTACAGTTGGCAGTTGTAACAGCGCAACGGGTTTGGTATGTATGGGTCAACTGTGACGAGCAACCATCTGGTTAGTTTAAGTTCTTTTGGTAGTTCAGTCAGGTTGAAAGTTAGAATGAAGGTATTAGTCGGGACTAGTTGTCCGTTCACTTTTCTATTAATTCTTCGAGCATCAGCAACTCCTTGTGGCTCGAGTTGTTCGATCACTTCTTGCTCACTTACATGAGCAAACTCCGGTGATCGGACAACTCCCTTGCAACTGTTCAAAGATTTATGCGGCTGGATGTCGACAGGGGTATCCAAGAACTTGGTACAAAGCAGTAGATTCTCTGCATGACTCTTTCTGTCAACTTCAATAAGAAGGTCACCAGAGCGCAACCGATTCAAGTTCTTGGGCTCCCCTGCCACACTATTCAGTATCTTTGATAAAACAAAGACAGACAATTTGTCAAGAGGCTTGTCAGTGTCAGTTGCATGGACCACAAGGAATCGAGGCCAAGTGGCTACATGCTGTAGTTCTGTTTGATGTTGTAGTGGTCGTTGAGGGAAATCAGATGTAGTAGACAGAAAATTGAATTCTGCAGGTCGTGTCCGTTTCTTAGATGGGCCAGCTGAACAAGGTTGGCTAGACGACTTTGTAAAGTCCGAAGCCTTCCAATCAATTGGGTTTGTGGATAATTGTGATGAGGTTTGTTTGTTTTTTTGGCGATTCATATCAGTAGGCCGGTATATTCATCACTATGTTCCCCACCCTCCATGGAGCCCTACAAGGGGATGTGCTAATGGTGCGGGTCTCCGCACCGCACACCGAGGATACATAGTGATATACTCGAGCAAGACAAATAACTCACTCGTGTAGCACTAAACCGTGACACCTACTAGAGCCGCGGACTGGTCACACAATGTAAAAGGGAACAAGATAATGTACTCACGTATATATGAAATAATCACAAAACAAAGCAAAAATAAAAAATATATATGCTCCAGTCACGACTCCAGCACCGGGTGCCACAGAAGCCGATTAATCCCATTGGGCGTGCTCACCCAAGGACCTCCCGTTTGCCTTGAAGTCAGGGCCGAAGTGGTGTATTGTAGTAATGCGTGACATCTTGGCCAGGAATTCTGCCAGCCACGCAAGACTCACCCACCAGGATCCCTCCCTCCAAAACGTCCGGGTCGCAGGCCACGGCAAACGCCAGCCAGGTTCCCCCCCCTACACACACACGCCCAAAGGTAAGTGTACCTACCTTTGTGCGGGAATGCATAGAGTACCTACGAGTCACCAAGGGGTGTTTAGGTAATATGTGCATGCACCAATAGCTAGTGCATGCATATAACCCAGTTAGTCCTTAGGAAACCCACCCCTTGTTAGTTCTCTGGGAATTGCAACCGCAATCCCTAGGAATTGCGATTGCAATTCCAAGATTAAGCCCGCAGACCGCGTCAAGGTCAGGGGTGACCTGCGGGAGCTGTTGCTGGGACGTTCAAATATACTCATTTCACACTTGGCGATCGGAATGAGACATTTAATGTAATATTTTAATCTAATAAATAATTGCGATCAGTGAGGATTCTGATGGGATGATTGAGTTGTTTCATCCATATCTATATATACTGTTGGTTATAACTATTCAAACTAGTGTTTGGTGTTGAAGGGGTCGAAGTAGGTGTTAGCATTTACTGATAGTATAGACAGATACCATGATACTGTTATATATTGTGTACATGACAGCCGGCTACAATAAAATGAAAGTACAGTGGAACCTCGCTATGCCGAACACTGCCATGGTGTCCTGTATTGTGAGTTTTCCACTGTAAGCAATCAATCACCAGCTGTCAGGCCCACAGCATGGACCTGGTCTGGTGGAAGAGCGGGGCGCTTTGAGGTACACGAGTTATACAAAATAACCTCTCTATACCGAACACGCCGACGGTACCTGTAGTGTTTGATATAGTGAGATTCCACTGTATTAAAATAATTGAACTAAAGTGGACTCGTGCCCTGCTGTCATGCACACTCCAGTGACTACACATGTATATAGTTCCTATTATGCAACATGTATGTTTGTAACTAAAAAGAAAATAAATATAAAATTGTATCTGAAAATCTAATTGTATCATTGTATACATGTTGCTCATTTATATTGTTCAACATAGTTTTAGTTTTACCCTAATCATTTGATTATCTACCATATCTAACATACTATTTTACTATTATTGTCTTCTTCATCTAAATTGCTTGGCCCTAAATGATACTATTTTGTGTTGATGGGCCGTTAAGCATCATTTCATTCATTCCTCATCCAAAGCGCAAGTAGGCCGACGGCGACACCGCCCACGATAAGAGCCATGTACAGGCCATGGCCGAAGACATAGTCCACGTGTGTACCCGCATACTGTAAGACGTCTTGGTTTTGCTTGATTGTCGACGGGCGGTCAAATTGTGATGAGATGGCGTCCACCACGTTCGCCAGAAACTTTCTGTGCATCGAACGCTGTTGCCCATTCCCACGATAGGCGTTCGTGGCTGTACCTGTGCACCAAGGATTGCCCAAACGTATGCGCGTCGGAATACCAGCCTGTGTGAAGCCATCTGATCTGCCCAGAACAAAGGTGCACCAAGCGTCTTCAACACCAGCATCCTGCTGAATGAAATCAATGTGGGCTTTCTTTTGGGAGGAAGCCAGTCGCAGGATGACATACTACAGTGCCGGCCGACACACACTTCTGGTTCGAAGGTCATCGTTGCAAGGTCAATGGTTCCTACATTCCGGCAGGCGATGTGTTGCGAGTTATCATGCCTAAAGTATGTCTGCTTCCAAGCCACGTGACCCCGTATGTACATCTCATAGATCGTCGATGTTAGGAAATGTTTTCTGCCGCCAATCCGTATTCCTCGAGACTCCAAATTCGCCACAGAGTCTTTCAAACGGTTGGCTGGTATAATGTGGGAGAGAAAGAGGCCTTCGGCTTTGAGCGGGCTGGTAGGATTGTCGAGGTAAGAATCCCTCCTGGGCTGTAGTGTTTTAGAGACACAAGCTACAATATTGTATTGCCTCAGAGCTTGATCGCCACGCCAGCATCGTAATTTCGAAAACCAATGCGGTGGCGACCCTGGCAATCCGCGGCTCCAAAGTAAGAATCTCGCCCGGTTTAGCCACAAGGCTCGGCTTCGTGAAAACATATTCCGACAATACTGGGTTGTTTAGGTCTGGTTCGTATACCGGAGACCTAGCTCCCTTCTCAAGATCGTGCATGCCAGTCATAATTTCGTCGAGGAGACTGAAGCATGGACTTCCCCCACCCCAAATTTAAATGCTTAGAATCGGGTCACGTCCATGAATTGGAGATAACCATCCGAGACGATAGCGGTAACGTTTTGGACAATCACGACTTCCCTATGTATGTGGTCCTTGAGGTAGACAGATGAGTATATACGGTCCTGATTACTGCCGCGACGTCGGCTAAGCTGACAACGGCGTTGCGGTCACTGAACCAGAAATGAAAAGGCTAGTGGAGGGCGCGTCACTTACGCACATGAACAGCAGGAACATAAAGAAACACACCTCTGTCGCGGTTAGAACTTAGAAAGCCGGTCATTACAATTTCTGCAGAGGAGCGGGGCTCCCTTCGCGAGGGAGACCACGAGTACACATTTTGCTCCAACGCGAGCAACAGCTATACGGGATACACCATGGCGGTGTCCGGGACGGTATTTCGAATGTCGGTGTGTTCGGTGAACTTTAAGGGAAATGCTACCTCCGAAGTTAGGTTGATCCTCATCCTGAATGCGGAAGAGCAGAAATATGGCGTAAACAAGCATGCAGGGCATAGGTCAAGTTTTATATTAATCGACGGCACCCCATTTAAAGTTCCAGTCGTGAGTGTTATAAGCTTCGTCAATAAGACTGACGACATATCGAGCGTTCTGACATTATTAATCAAGCTTGATTTGTGATGGACGGTAAGCTCTATCCTAGTTTACCTACAGCCCAGGATGTTCCAGCGGATCCGACTGCGTTCCGATTGAACATGATTGTTGAAATCCAGTCTCTTCTCCTGCATGAAGGATCCACCCGTACTGGCCTCGCCAAAATGTATCGGCGGGCTGTGAACGCGGCTGACGGAATCAACAATGCACTCGCCTCAACGTCAGTAATTAGCGGGATAGGGAGTGTCTCTCTGTTATCGACCGTTGTCGCCGTGCCAGTCGATGTGGTCTTAAGCTCTGCCGCTGCCGGGGCTATATTGCTTTGTAGGTTGGCAGCCCGACGCCTAGAAGTCCAGAGCAAAAAGCATGATCGCATAGCTGTTCTTGCGCTGGCACAGAAAAACAGCATTGACGCCATCATCAGAAAAGCCATTCAAGACAACCAATTTCGTATGGCGAGTGAAAGTCCTTCTGTGACGAATGGGACCGATATCAGGACCTGACGGACGAGATCACAACTAAGTCCTCTCGACCTCAGATTCTCAGACGACGGCGTAAAAAAGCTCGCCATGGAAGGGAGGGCCGAAGAAAGGCGAAAGATCCTAGACCGCCTAGGGACGAAATATATTTGTTCGCGTGTCTGGCCCGGGATGTCCCGACGTCGCCATATAGTCCGAGCGTCATAGTTCCGTCAGCGCCGCCCAGAAATTAAAAAAACAGTTTGTGTCCTCCTGGTGGGACGGGGCTCTTTTTTGGCGGCAGGGGGACCCCTGACGAGGGCCAGAAAGTTCCCAACTGTTAGTGCGTTTCTGAGCAATGGTTCATAGCGCACCCCTGATGATGTTAAATTTTAGAAAGTAGGTCAAGGTAGAGGTATTCCACGAGTACCTTGCAAATAATTTAATCCCGCACTACAAAATAAAATCCAAAGCGAGGGAAGCGCGGCAAATGGGTTTGTATATAATTGGGAAAAAGACCGCATGCGTGGACCGGTTTCGGCGTCTTCACACATTACACGCGATATATTAAACTATTTCAAATTGTAATAAAATAACTGCTGCTCCAATTGAGTATCCCGGGCCACAACAACTTTAAAAATCATCAAAATCATGACTTCAAAAAATAAAAAAATAAACTGGGTGGGCGATGAGAAGAAGCAAGCCACAGCTGAAGTCAGATACAACACCAGCATCGTTAAGCAATGCGAGGATTGGGATGAGGAAATCCGGCTGGTGGCAAGACCAAATTTCATTCTCCCAGGGCCGCCACCACGGAGTAGATCAACCCACATTTTTCAGCTAACGTGCAAAAGCTGTGGGTCCCGAGATTGTGGCGGGCACGAAGAGTATCTTCAACGAGTGGCCGAATATGATGAAAACACCCAATGATCGACACATTAGAATCGTCTCCAGGAGCAACACGACTTTTTATGGAAATGGGTTTTTTCGATGGTGCTGAAACATTCCTGAAAGTCTTTGAGTTCCAACCATTCCCTGTATTCGATGGTGCTTTTCAACACTTGCTAAACGGCAAAAAAAATTACCCGGGCTCGAACTCGCGCCGTCAAAACCATTCTGGGCTCACCTCGCTAAGCCTCGGATTTAAATTATTTCTTCTCTCTTCTCGTTTTGTGTTCTGCTTAGCGAGATGTTGTAGGCTGCTGTCCATCCTTCGACTGGTGTCGCATATAAACCCTAACCCGAAGTGTTGTGCAATCAGGGTTTTAGTTAATTTTTATTTGATTTCATCAGAACAAGTCCGTTTTGTAGGCGATAAAATAGGGGTATTCACTCCAAATTGTTGAAAATAAAATAAAAATAATAAAAAACATTCGGACATCCGGGGTTTTCAGGTATACATATACTACGCTTGATGCGTTGTGGATGTAAACACACAAGAAAACCCGACACCGTTGACCCGCGATAACTCCGTGAAATCGATCAACCTAATACACTTATATATGTTCACACACGTGTAATTGTAAGTACACGCCTAGGGTTGAAACTAAAATTGTCGTCTGCTACGGGTTGTCGGGGCCGAAGGAAATGGCGCTGGGAGGGGTGGGGCGGGCCCTATGTGGAGGTGTACCAGAACTCCTCTAGTGTATACTACTAGTGAAGCATGTCTAAATGAAACATAATGGGGTCCCCCAGTGTGTCCGGTTTAGAAATGTTCTAATCATAACCGGCGAATTGCAACACAAAATATCTACAAGTACAGGGATTGTATTTAGTAGTATAATGCAAATAATTATAGTGTTCTGGTACACAACCACCTGCGTTAACCTTGCCCAGAAATACCAACGTTTCTGAACATCTATTGACAGTGCCAGCTCACAATCAAGCAATTTGATTGTCTGAGCTGTAGTACAACTCGGGCTCAGCCAGTCAACCTGCTTGACTTCAAGCGCAATATTCAAGTATTTTGAAATAAATAAATTGACAATTGTTGACAATATTAACGCAGGCGGTGGCGTACAAGAGCAGTCGAAGACATGCGTGTGGCAATAATAAACAGACAGTATATATTAGACACATTACAGTGAAACCCATAATATGCCGGAATGTTCTGGGGGTTCGGTGTAGCGAACAGGTTGCAGTAACGGACCAATGTCAATATTCCTAAAAGTATAAATACGGGGAAAAATAAGTTGAAGAATGTTGTTTACTCCCTGTTATAACACATGACATAACATGTGTTGTAACAGGGAGTAACAAATAAACTTATAGTCTGTTTCACGAAACCTGCCCAAATTTGACGGCTATATAAACAATGCAAAAAGAATATTGTTTTCGCTAATATTAACTTTTATCAACATTTAAGAATGAGCCTCCTTTTTATTTTGTATACATTGGTCTAATATTGATTTTAGTGAAGATGTCTATGGGGATTTAACATGGGGATTTTATTCTAATTTCATAAATAGTGGACCGCTGTTCAAAATCTAACTTTTGTTCTCTTAGATCAATTCCAAGCAATCTAGCCAGGTTTCAGTCAATTTCCAAAATGTTTCGTTTTTTTATTCCTCCCCCAGCTTCTCCACTTCCTTTTCCCCCATGTTAAATTTTCATAGACAAATAATTGTTCTTAATATAATCATTATTTGACAAAAAGACGGCTCATTCTTAAAAGTTTATCAAATTTAATATTATCAAAAAAGTATATGGCCGTAAACAAAATGGGCAGGTTTCTTGAAACAGACAGTAGTTTTGTTTCACTTATTGATACTTGTAGGTATATTTAATGTATTTATCGACCTTGGTCCGTTACTTCAACCTGTGGTGTAGCTACTGTCTGTTTCACGAAACCTGCCCAAATTGTATGGCCATATAAACAATGCAAAAACAATATTTGTTTCGATAATATTAAATTAAAGCAAAATGTAAGAATGAGCCTACTTTTTATTTCGTGAAATTTGGTCCAATATTGATTTTATTACGAAAAATGAGTTCTCTATGGGAATTTAACATAGGGAAAAAAAGAGGTGGGGAACCTGGAGGAGGAGTCGCAAAACGAAGAAAAAAGGAAATTAATTCTGAAATCTAGCTAGATAACTAAGAAAACAAAAGTTAAATTTTGAAAATCGGTCCACTATTTCTGAAATTAGAAAATGTTTCCCCATGTTGAATCCCCATAGACATCTTCACTCATGTCTATGGGGATTTAACATGGCGAAATTGTATTTTCGTAATAAAATCAATATTGGATCAAATTTCACGAAATAAAAAGAAGGGTCATTCTTAAATTTTCCTTTAATTTAATATTATTGAAAAAAATTATTGTTTTTGCATTGTTTATATGGCTGTACAATTTGTGCAGCTTTCGTTAAACAGAGAGTAGAGTCTAATTTACAATGTATTTATAATGTATACTAACCCCAGTCGTAGCAGGCTGTAACAGCACGTGAGGCACCTCGGTTGCCACGGGAGCTACAGCGGTCATGTTCTCGTACAGTAATGGCGGTATTCACCTCCTGGGGTGCTACTTCTTAACACACCTTTGTTGATGGATATTCGTGACGTAATATCACAAGGCACAAACGTCACTAAATATTACTAAAATCCGTATATGTATTGTTTGATCACCGAATTATCATAGACGCGGGATGCATATACTAGTATGCGCAATATACAAATGTCATTAAAGGTACACTCATTAGGCAGAAACTGTGCTTTATCTCAGAGACATCATCTGAGACATTTTCTGGCAAAATAAACATCAATTCACCATTACCCCACGTATTGATTGGAATTATTATACATTTTATATCAGACGTAACTTTCCACACTGATATCAGGGACGGACATTACTATTTATGCACTGTATTTATGTTTTGATGTTCAATTATCATACTTTATAATCTGTCGAAAATATTTTTTTGTTTTCAGGTGACGAATTTAATTAGTATCAATAATTAAAAAATACCATGCCTCAATTACATATGAATATAGCTTGATACCAACGAACGTCGCTATCAGTAAAATAAATATTACTAAATTATTATACCTGTATAGCGGCCACTCGAAATCTTTAGAACTGGTGGAATAATGGCACAATTATACACTTATTTAATTCCTATAAAGAACATTATGTGCCTACTGTGTGGGCATGTACCTTTAAAGGGTACAGTGGCAATAAGGGGGATAACTCAATAAGGGAGTATGCCCCTTTCTTCCACTGACCCCTTTAATTATTTAAACTATTTAAATTAGTTAAACACAAATCAATTCCAACATGTTTAAGTCGCCACCCGCTTGTGTGAACTATATGTCCTGTGAATATACCAACGGAATAAATGCTTGTATTACTAAAACTTCCGACTTGCTTTAGTCTAGTTTTGCGATATACTTATAATATATAATAGATAGGTGTGTGTTAAAGGTGCATGTCCACTCAGTAGGCAAACACTATTCTTTAAAGCAGTGCCGTAGCGACGTAGCAGATCGTGATTTGACTTTCTAATACACTCTATATTCACGCAATCTGATTGGCTGATGGTCATACATTACAGGTATATCATTGTTGATGAACAGTCGCAGATTATTTCAATATGTATTCATACGCCAGTAGTAAAGGAGTGCATTATAAATAGATTAACCACATTGTAATTTTGAAATTTGCTAGCGCGTCGCCATTAAACAGATTTTCCGACCTATCTTTTTCTGATATACGCCGCAAATTTTAAAATTACATATACAGTTAACCCTATAATTCGTGACTATGTCTACTTTAACGTTATTGCCTGGGTGTTTTTCAGGCTCTGGCTACGCCACTGTAAAGGAATTAAATATGTGTATAATTGTGTCACTATTCTAAAAATTACGAGCGCCCGCTATACACCATTACCCCACGTATTGATTGGCATTATTATACATTTTGTATCAGACGTAAATTTCCACACTGATATCAGGGGCGATAACCGTGTTTCCTTAAAATGATAACGGACATTACTATGTATTCTCTTTATTTATTTTTTAATGTGCAATGATCATACTTTATAATCTGTTGAAATTATTATTTTCTTTCAGTGACATATTTAATTAGTATAAATAATTTAAAAAAGAAATGCCTCATTTGCATATGAAAATAGCCTAATACCACCGCGAGTCACTATCAGTAACATAAATATTACTAAATGATTATATCTGTATAGAGGGCATTTGCAATTGTTAGAACTGGTGGAATAGTGACACAATTATATTTATTTAATTCCTATAAAGAACATTTCGTGCCTACTGAGTTGGGAATGTACCTTTAATGCATGTATTCAATACTGTAGTATCAATTACCATTGGACGCTTATGTGAATTCGCATTGCGTTGTCCATTGTTATGCAAGTATCGATCTCAAACTAATGATATGCTATTTCCACATTATAAATACGCCGTATTGCCAAACTATTAACTATTTTACCGTATTTAGTTCACGATCCATTTCAGACCAAATAACATAAATGCTCATTTGCTTTGTCGGAGACTCGTTAACTTTCGTCGTCATTTACAGACTTTCCGAATCACATTTACCATTTCACACATGTGATAACGAGTGTTACATATTCTAAGTATCGAGAATCGAGTTGGAATTATCGAGAATGGAGTTAAAATTATCGAGAATCGAGTTGAAATTATCGAGAATCGAGTTGAAATTATCGAGAATCGAGTTGAACTTATCGAGAATCGAGTTAAAATTATCGAGAATCGAGTTGAATTTATCGAGAATCGAGTTGGAATTATCGAGAATCGAGTTAAAATTATCGAGAATCGAGTTGAAATTATCGAGAATCGAGTTGAACTTATCGAGAATCGAGTTAAAATTATCGAGAATCGAGTTGAATTTATCGAGAATCGAGTTGGAATTATCGAGAATCGAGTTAAAATTATCGAGAATCGAGTTGAAATTATCGAGAATCGAGTTGAACTTATCGAGAATCGAGTTAAAAATTATCGAGAATCGAGTTGAAATTATCGAGAATCGAGTTGAAACATTATCGAGAATCGAGTTAAAATTATCGAGAATCGATGTTGGAAGATCCTGAGCTGGCCTTTGTTCACATGTGGTCTTTACTCCCAGGGTCCAAATATTTGGTCACTCAACATGTTGAAATCAAGTTTTCTTAATCACCCAAGGAGTACCCTGCTCCCACGCAATTCAGACAAATGACTTGTAAATGAAATTGTGAAATTATCGATAATCGAGTTGGAAGAGCCTTTGTTCACAGGTGGTCTTTACTCCCAGGGTCCAAATATTTGGTCACTCAACATGTTGAATCAAGTTTTCTTAATCACCCGAGGAGTACCCTTCTCCCACGCAATTCAGACAAATGACTTGTAAATGAAATTGTGTTGTCGGCTGTTCATTTCTTCTGTTTAAATAATTCTTGAAGAAAAAAACAACAACATTTCACAGCACATGAGAATCGTCTCAAGTGGAGAAGATTTTACTTTGCTAACTAAACATGTTTTAATGACCCCCCCCCCCCCATCTTGCTCCTCAAAATCCCTACAACATGTTAAATTCCATGACCACTAATCCAGTCCAATAATTATCAAAAATCGAGTTGAAATTATCGAGAATCGAGTTAAAATTATCGAGAATCGAGTTGAATTTATCGAGAATCGAGTTGAAATTATCGAGAATCGAGTTAAAATTATCGAGAATCGAGTATCGAGAATCGAGTTGAAATTATCGAGAATCGAGTTAAAATTATCGAGAATCGAGTTGAAATTATCGAGAATCGAGTTAAAATTATCGAGAATCGAGTTGAAATTATCGAGAATCGAGTTGAAATTATCGAGAATCGAGTTGAAATTATCGAGAATCGAGTTGAACTTATCAAGAATCGAGTTAAAATTATCGAGAATCGAGTTGAATTTATCGAGAATCGAGTTGGAATTATCGAGAATCGAGTTGAAATTATCGAGAATCGAGTTGAAATTATCGAGAATCGAGTTGAACTTATCGAGAATCGAGAGTTAAAATTATCGAGAATCGAGTTGGAAGAGCCTGAGCTGGCCTTTGTTCACATGTGGTCTTTACTCCCAGGGTCCAAATATTTGGTCACTCAACATGTTGAATCAAGTTTTCACAATCACCCGAGGAGTACCCTGCTCCCACGCAATTCAGACAAATGACTTGTAAATAAAATTGTGTTGTCTGCTGTTCATTTCTTCTGTTTAAATAATTCTTGAAAAAAAAAGAACATTTCACAGCACATGAGAATCGTCTCAAGTGGAGAAGATTTTACTTTGCTAACTAAACATGTTGTGAGGACCCCCACCCCCACCCCACCCTGCTCCTCAAAATCCCTACAACATGTTAAATTCCATGACCAATAATCCAGTCCAATAATCCAGCCCATGACTTACACAGTGCCTCTTATACGAGTGTCTTAAAATCGATAATACACAAGCATGCACGCTGCTGTCAGATTTGGGAAATATAACACCTGTTCCAGTGCTCCAGTTAATAAGGTCGGACTTTTTATTATCCCCTCGCGATAGCGAAAAGGGGATATAGCGGTGCTCCATGTGCGTGCGTCCGTGCGTCCGTGGGTGCGTCCGTAACACTTTCTGCGTTTAGCATTTGCGTTTAGCAAATATGTTTAAGTGATATATTTGGAACTATTGCATGGATTTCAATAATATTTGGCTACAGTGTTACCTGAACATGATTGAGCGTCACACATGTACCCGGGTTCATACGCCCAAGGTCAAGGTCACCAAATTGTACTTAGAATGTGCGTTTAGCATGTGCGTTTAGCAAATATGTTTAAGTCATATCTTTGGAAGTACTGCATGGATTTCAATAATATTTGGCTACAGTGTTTACCTGAACATGATTGAGCGTCACACATGTACCCGGGTTCTTGCGCCCAAGGTCAAGGTCACCAAATTGTACTTAGAATCTGCGCTTAGCTTCTGCGTTTAGCAAATACAAATGTATGTTTATGTCATATCTTTGGAACTACTGCATGGATTTCAATAATATTTGGCTACAGTGTTTACCTGAACATGATTGAGCGTCACACATGGCTTCTTGCGCCCAAGATCAAGGTCACCAAATTGTACTTAGAATCTGCGTTTAGCATCTGCGTTTAGCAAATGTGTTTAAGTCATATCTTTGGAACTATTGCATGGATTTCAATAATAGTTGGCTACAGTGTTTACCTGAACATGATTGAGCGTCACACATGTACCCGGGTTCTTGCGCCCAAGGTCAAGGTCACGACAAATGCGTTCAAGTTTTTAATGTTAAAAAAAGACAAAAAAAAATTGACTACAACAAAATATGTAAAAAAAAAATAAATAATTGTTTTGTTTTTTTTTCATTCAAAATATTTTTTTATTTTTTTTAGCTTGTGTGTTACATGTACACGGGTTTCATAATGTACACGGGTTTTTCACGCCCAAGGTTCTCACTACTTAACCACATCGATTTTGATAAAACTAATTATAATTAACAAAAATATATATATATATATTTTATTTTTATTAGCTTGTTTGTCACATGTACACGGGTTTTATAATGTACACGGGTTCTCACGCCAAAGGTCAAGGTCACGAAATTGTACTTTGTTTATATTATCAAGGCTGCGGCGAGGGGATTAGCTTCGTTTAACGATGCCTTTTTCTTGTTCAAGTTGGGGAGGAATTTCCCCACCAAAACAGTGGCAAGTTGGGACTTATTTAAAATCGTCTCATGAGACGATTCTAAGGAATTCCCAGCTTGTCTTTTTTGTTAGTGAACACAACCAAATTTCTCTCACAAACTTGAAAAGTATGGATCAACAGGAGCTCTGTGGCTTGTCTGAGGTCTGTCTGGTTGTTAAGATTTTCTCTCAGTTTATAAATTGCGGGTGAGTTTGGGTTGTACACATTAATTTTGATTGACAAACTGCTGCAGGCGCGGATCCAGGTGGAGGATCCAGGGGGTCCGGACCCGTCCTTGTTCCCGGCATATTTCACACAAGCATCGCTCTAAGGGTCTCCTATCGTCATGTAACAAATTCATGCCAGTAACGCCCCCGCTAAGCCCAGCGTCAATATCACATATTTGGTGCATCGCGAGCGGCTAAATGGCCTATATATTTACTGACGCTTGGTTAGGAACTGCTTTATATTGCATACGTCCACGTCCCTCAGTGTGTCGACAGACCACATTTTCTAGTTAAACTGTTTAATTGATAACTCTGCGATTAGGTAACATTCATGATAAAGTTATATATGTATGCATACAAGAAGAAAAATGTGTAAAACTATTGCAATTGACCAAGGTACACGACATTATCAATTGTCTCGGATTGTGGTTATTGAAACGTGTCTTGCCTCCGTTCGTCGAACAGTTGTTTAATATTGAAACGTGTCCTCCAGTCACGGGCTGTAGGGTGTTTGGTTATGGGTTATGGTTACGGTTATGCTCGGGTTATGGGCTAGGGTGTTAGGATTAGGGGATAGGGTTAGGGTTAGGGGTGAGGGGGAGGTTAGGGGTTCGAATTATCGAGAATCGAGTTGAAATTATCGAGAATCTAGTTAAAATTATCGAAAATCGAGTTGGAATTATCGACAATCGAGTTGAAATTATCGAGAATCGAGTTGGAATTATCGAGAATCGAGTTGATTATACGAGAATTGAGTTGGAATTATAGAGAATTGGGTTTAACATGATTTGCGCGGCTCCGCAAACCTCCCACATGTAGCCGATGCGAGAATATAGAATGTTCAGGGGGTGGGGGGGGGGGGGGGTGGGGGGGGGGGGTAATCCTGGTTATCACGATGCCACAAGCCCCCTAATTACCATTACATCGAGTCGTTAAGAGACCGAATATAGAATGGGGAGTAGGTAAACATGGTTCGCGGTGTACCGCATACCTCCAAGTTACCTAGCCATCCTGTCTCCTAAAAGAAGCACAATTGCAATGACGAATAATTATAACTATTGACAACGAAGAATGCAACATTATAATGGTACGTCAGTACAAGTAACAGAGCAAAATTATACGAGAAAGAAGGCAAGAGTGTGTCACAATGCTGAGAAATATAGATATAAACCCTACAGAGGTCATTGAGAAAGCATAAAACAGAAGGGTAGCAATACAACCATAGATAACTATGACCTGGGTACGGAGTGATTGCAGTGATTGAGTCGAGTTGGAATTATCGAGAATCGAGTTGGAATTATCAAGACTCGAGTAGGAATTAACGAGAATCGAATTGGAATTATCGAGACTGAAGTTGCAATTATCGAGAATCGAGTTGGAATTATCGATACTCAAGTTGGAATTATCGACACTCGAGTTGGTATTATCGAGACTCGAGTTGGTATTATCGAGATTCAAGTTGGAATTATCGAGAATGGAGTTGGAATCGATATCGGTATTGACTATCGTGAGATGTGTTGTCAGTCCTCGAGCTAGTTGCGAACCTCTTGCAATTTACTCCCGTACCGTTCGAGTACTTGGCAATAATGCACCAGTCCACTGTAATCCACGCCCCAAAACGCAAATGTCACGCCTGTGTTTAAGAAGGGAGACAGACACTTACCTGAGAACTATCGCCCAGTTTCACTGACATCATTAACAGGTAAACTACTTCAACATATTATATGTGAACATATTATGAAACACTTTGAAACCCACAAGGTGCTCACTAACTTGTACCATGTATTCCGATCAGGCTACTCCACTGAAACACAACTCGTAGTGACACTACGTGGTGAGTGTGGCGGGGGAAGCATTGACTGTATTATTAGGATTATATAAAAGTTGTTCCGAGCGAGTGAGATTTTTTTACCTTTGCACTTATTATCATAATCTCTTTTAGCAAATTAGAACCAGCATGCCATGCAGGGTGTACTCCCACCCACACCCCCTCGCCTAAGTTTTTATTGTGTTTTTGGCACTTTGATTTGTTTTCATTTTCCCAAAAATGCAGCTACGCGCCTGACGTAAGAGAAGGCAAATAAAACCTAGACAGTTCGAGGACCATATATTCAAAAACCCTATAGAACGGAGTGTCACAAACAATTCACAGTGCTATTTAGTTGACAATTACAATAGTGAGTAATACAGGCATTATTTTTTTTGTGAGGACAGTTTAACAGATACAGATACAGACGGTGCCATGAAAAGTCAGCGTGGGGAAGTGAACAACAACAACAACAACAACAGCAACGTGTTGTCTGCATTTCCCTGCATTTGTGTTTTCAGGTAATAACTCAGGTTTTACACATTTATTCATGCTAATAATGAACGTGTGATTAGTTCCTACTCCTGCAGTTACTGCAACGGACATCTCATGTATTGTTGTGAAAGATTTGACAGCTAATAATAAATAGTAGTGTGTATGTGCCTATTACCGACTGGGACCAGTACTTGCACGGATCATCAAATTCCCTCCTAGTTGCGAACACGTAACTGCTGCATACTGGTGTAAGCAGAGTTACGATTCCTTCCATAGGCTTCCCTGTCGGGGTAGCGAATCAAATCCGATTCGCACTTCGGATGTTGATTACAGCATATTTTCTACAGTTTTCCACACAGATCAAGGCTAGTATTATGTTGGGACCATGTTACACCAGTTCTGTAATCAATTTAAGGAATTAGATGGTTTGGTATGTAAAATTAACCTAGAATTTTTGGCGGGGAATTCACCGGGGTAGTTGCGAGACGTAACTGCTGCATACTACGGTATGTAGTTGCGAACACGTAACTGCTGCATACTCGCTAGTATGCAGCAGTTACGTGTTCGCAACTATACGGTATGCAGAGTTACGATTCTTTTCATAGGCTTCTCTGTCAGAGTAGCGAATCAAATATGATTCACACTTCCACTTTTAATTTTCAACTGATTTTTTTTTTAGCATTAAAACAAACTGGTAATTCTGAAACAAATTTTTAATAATTTTCATAGGTGTAATAGATTAAATATTGCCTTTTCAGTAACTGGACCCCAGTAAATAGTTTACAGTCAGATTTTGGTTGCCACTGACCGGGTCATTTTAAAATGCTAGGTTAATTTTACATAGACCAACGAGTTCGGGTCAGAAGTTTTTTTCTAACTGATATTTAATCTTCTGTCATAGGGGGTTCAGTTGCGTCAGTTTTACGTGAAATTATCGATAATTTAGCGGTTATTCGCTTCTTTTTAAACTGTAAAAACGTTATGAATTAAAAACATTTTTGTAAATAATTTTTAACCAGAATTATATTTAATCATTATTTATTTGATTTATATAAAAAATATTATAATTACTTTCTATAAAATGACTTAAATCGCTGAAACAATTACACCATGTTCGCGCCCAATATTCGACAAAGTCGAAACGCGGCACACGAATTTAGCCGATTTGGATCGGTGCGGTGTGGTTTAATCGATTTTCCACAAGCCGTTTCCGGCTGGAGATATTTTTTTGACCAATCAACATGAAGATAACATAATGCTGAACATTTTGGTATGTGAACCTCCAAACATTGAAGAGTTCGTCTGTTGACAATCCGTACCGAAAGGAAATCAAAGTACTGAAAGTACTGAACATAGGGTACTACAAGATTAAACTAGATTGATTGATTTATTGTTGGTGTTGCAGTTTCATTAACCCTTAAAGGTACATGCCCACTCAGTAGGTACAAAATGTTCTTACATCAGAGACATCATCTGAGACATTTCCTGGCAAAATAAACATTCATGCGCCATTATCCCACGTACTGATTGGCATTATTATACATGTTATATCAGACGTAAATGTACACACTGATATCAGGGGCGATAACCGTGTTTGCTTAAAATGTTAACGGACACTACTATTTAATCTCTGTATTAATTTATGATGTGCAATGATCATACTTTAAAATCTGTCGAAAATATTATTTTTTCAGGTGACGCATTTCTTTAGTATAAATAATTAAAAAATGTCATGCCTCATTTGCATATGAAAATAGCCTGATACCACCGCCACTATCAGTAAAATAAATATTACTAAATGATTATATCTGTACACTGTATAGCGGGCACTTGTAACGTTTAGAAACTTGTTAAGATTTTTTTTTTGTCGTATTTCAGTACTTGCATTAATAGGGTATTAATATAAGCTGGTTGTGTTATACTGTCATTAATGTGTTCCCTGACTGTAAGTTATCACCTTAAATACTGACTTATTGACCCCCTTCCCTGAACGTAGAATTGACACTCATGTTGGCGTGTATTGGCCACCATAGACAAATGTCAATCGGGCCATATTCAGGAATGTCACTAAAATCCACTGTAAATCCATCGATAGAGAGAGAGAATGAGGATTAAACATCAGTTAGACCTACACGTGCGAGTTTTGTTTCGCACAGGTGTCGGGTGAGTTTAAAAATAGGCTGTCGGAATGTCAAACTTGATGTAGTTTGTGTGTTAAACGCGTCGCTTGTTTCGGAGAGTATTCGGAGGGGAGTTAACTCTGTTACTAAATTTAGCGATGACCGCACGATTTGTGCTGCAAATGGGGGCAAATCATTGGCTGTTTTATATGCAGATATTCTCAGCTGTCAATCACAGGCGTCCGCACCGCGGGGGGTCGTGGGCGGAGCCAAATGATCCCGCTCGATCGCAATACATACGGATACACATGTACCCTATGTAAAAATGTGTTTTTTTTACGGTAAAATGAATGTTATTCTTCAATGTTCAATCATAAATGGAATTATTGACATGTTTTCCATATAAATAACTAAAGGGCATGACACTAACCCATCACATCTTATGCGGAAACCAGCATTCCCAACCCAATCGCAGACGTCGAAACTTCGGCCGTTCGGGAAAATGGTACATGGACATAACGGACCCTGGACATAACGGACCCGGACATAACGGACCCGATTTTGGACGAAACGGACCCGATTCCTGGACATAACGGACCCGATTCATGGACATAACGGACCCCGTGTGGACATCAAACACCTTTGTAAAAATCAAATTTGCCTTAAAAATATAAACTATTTAAATTTTATTTTTTTTTGGTTTTGTTACATGTGGGTTAACATTGTGGAATTGATTGATAGTTATTGGAAAAGGTGAAACCGTTGGGAAAATTGTAATATACAAAATCGGGAAAATAAGTTGATGATTTTATAATGTTAATAATAAATAAAACAAGGCACATACATTCAATCATATCCATACAATATGATCATAATATGATCAAACATACATTTAGCGAGCACATTTGGTGGTGATATGAGTAAAGAAACGTTATGTGTGTATTTTATCTTATTTTTAACAAAACTGGCAAGTTGGGAGTGCTTTATAATCGTCTATTATAATGTAATACCAAAATGTCAATACTGATCATGATCTTCATTTACGAGAACACATGTATACATATACAAATAAAAATGTTACATGCATTTATCGAGCACATTTGGTGGTGGTATAAGAAATCAAACGATTCTAAAGAACTCCCAAATTGACATTCAACAGTCAAATAACCATTTTATGATGTTAGGCTTTCGCGATACGATCCTATTGCACTCCCAACTTGTCATTCTATATGTGTGCATTTTATCTGGGACGATTCTAAAGAACTCCCAACTTGTCATTCAACAGTCAAATGGCCATTTTATGATTTTATGCGTTATTACTGTTTCTGTTCAAATTGAAGTAATTTTATTAAATAAATGTTATTCATTTTTGAAAGTTAACTGGTTTTCTATAAGTAACGTAATTAAACTGAAATTCAGATTGGAATGTGTCAAAATACAGTCCACTGCCAATATCCGACCATAACCGCATGGGGTTTATTAGCCCCGGAAACCACAGCGATAGGTGTGAATGCCAACTACATTCAGTCTGACCTAATTAGATAAGATAAGACCTAAGATATACAGGTAAATTTTAGTTTCAAAATAACAAAATTTTGCCAACAATTACCGTTTTCAGAGAGTTTAAAACATACAAAATCACTACAAATAATTATTTCTTATAAGTTTTACACGAAAAATAAATAAAAAAGTGCTTTAATGATAGATTTTATACGGGGTCCGTTATGTCCACACGGGGTCCGTTATGTCCAGGAATCGGGTCCGTTATGTCCATGAATCGGGTCCGTTTCGTCCAAAATCGGGTCCGTTATGTCCGGGTCCGTTATGTCCAGGGTCCGTTATGTCCATAATTCCGGGAAAATTACCCCACCCACATTTACTCAATAACGTCG
>CM055267.1:86050618-86072164 GCA_029237695.1 Conchocele bisecta | reverse complement strand
TCAATAACGTCGCTTCGATTTTACCATACATTGTGATACACCACTGTTTGTCAATACTTAATCACATGTGTTTTTGCACTGTATTTTGTCTTTAATTTCAAGTTTAATGTATTGACTATTGTCCTTATTAATTACATGTATTTGTATTAGTAAATACAAGTAAAATAGTGGGTGGGGTATATTGTTATTTACATCAAATAATGATCTGGCACTGTGATCGACATAAAAATGGATGGTGTTTCACTACTAGTACTGAAAATATAATTTCATATAACGTAGACTAAGTTACTAATTTTATAACTGCATACCCCACCCATCCCCCCCCCCCCCCCCCCCCCCCCCCCCACACTTTTACCCAACAGAGAAGCAGAAAAGGCTGCGCATGTTCATAGTCGTGGTGGGGATATTCTGGCCACTTCACCTATGTGATGTAGTCATATTTATATGTAATTGGGCAGGTCTATCCATTAATTGGTATGTCTTCCGGCTTATGTTTCCATTTTGCTCTGCACGAGCTCGATGATCCATTCCGTGGCAGTACTTTGCCTGGGAACGTGTGGTGTTCCTGCACTGCCGAGCGCAAAGAAAGATGAAGCCGTACCACCGCCCGTCCCTGGTAAACGCCCCGCTATTCGCTTGGCTGGTGTGAGGTTTAAAAACCTCTTACAGTCTGTACATTGATGCGTGCAAGTGCAGTAATCATTTATTAGCTACTATAGTTATACGTAACATAGTTATATATAGTTTTCATCCGTCCGCAAGATTAATGTTTTCAGGTTCCCATTATCTCTGCAGCCGTCGGATGGACTTCAAACTTCCAGCGTATACTTCTTTATATCATCCATATTTTCATTCTATACCACACTCATGTGGCCTTCTTGCCCAAGGTCAAATTACTTCGAAATTTACTTTTCATCATTCCGTAACACTTTTGGGCGACCTTGTGATTAATTGTGATTTCAATAATTTCTGGTCATTAATTAACAGAAAATATTTCGACATTCTCTTTTATTACACTCTTGCGACTTATTTGCATGGGTTTCGCTGCGAGCGAAAACCTGTAATCAACTCCTTTCAAATAATACACCGTGAAGAGAACACCCGTCATTGCACCCTCTTTTATTTCAAAATAAATTTATTTGAAAATTTGGAGAGTCTCGACTAATGTACAATGTCAATAGGATTGAACACATTCCAAACATGCACTAAAATATTTCTACTTCTTAGAAACAGCTGCGTAATTTGGATTTCAAAAAGTTTAGATGACGTGACGTTTGAAGTCCTACAACGTGACGTCACAACGCGGGAAACATGTCACTGTGTAACTATTCATACGCACATCACGATTCTTTTGCTTACACTCTCAAAAAATATGCATATATATCCGCCGTGAAGTTTAATAAATAGGATATTCCATTGTACATGTTTAAATAGCGGAAATAATACAGTCCGTCGGCTTCCATGCAAGCAACTCGTTCGCTACGCTCACTCTTTGCTTACGTGGAAGCCGACGCACACTCATATATTATTTCCCGCTATTCAAAATGTCCGATGGAATATCCTCTATGTCGTTTACAGAAAATATTTTTTTTGAAGATCTATTTCATGAAAAATCGCAATTGTCTTGAGGTAGAAAATTACACGGCTGTTATCATACATGTATGTGCATTTGCTTACATATTTGTTACTATGTTAATGGTATACATTATTTGTTACATAATGAATATAATACTACATGTAGTTTAATGTAACTAATATTTCAATTATGTTGCGACATAATTATGTCAGGCCCGTAGCGGTGGAAAAAATAATGCCATGGTGGACGATTGATGGGTGGGGAGTTGTTCACACATATTAATAAAAATCAATCTAAAACATCCAAATGGTTTTTCCTGCGTTCTAGAGCCAAAATAGTGCCGCAGGGTGGTGTCTACGGCCATGCATGTTCCCATTGCTCAAAATGTAAGAAAATACATTTATACAAAACCGCTGAGAATTTAAACTGTGGTTCCGTTTCTATATGACCTTATCTGTTTCTGGATGTTAAACCCGTTCACTTTCACTATTTTGCCATGGTACCAAATAAAGTGGTTACCATGGCAGCAGTATGTTGGTTACAGAATGATTGTAACATTAATTTGATGTAATGTGTGTATTTTATGTCGCCTAACATTGTTTAATTACTCAAAATGTCAAGTTGTGTATGAAACCACATTTTTTCAAAGTCGTTGCCATGGTAACCGATTGATTACAGCATGGTTACTACAGAAATTAGGTTAAGTTACAGAATGACTGTAACATTAATTTCATGTAACATATGTTTTTAATGTTGTCATAGAAATATTTACATTGCTCAAAATGTAAAATCAGATTCCTAATTACATCAGTTTTTTTTAAAACCGTTGCCATGGTAACCAATTAACTCAGATTACTATGGTTATAGTAGATTTGTTACTGAATTAATATTAATTAACTGTTTATATGTCGCTGTCCTTTTTTTTTATTAAAATGTTAAAATTATGTGCAGAAACACATTTTTTCAAAACCGTTGCCATGGTAACCAATTTCGGCAAAAATAAGCCCCGTGCAGGCACCGGGGCGGGATCAACTGATCCTGAGAATAGTGCTGCAGTAGCCATTGCTTGTCGTAAAAGGCGACTAAACTGGCTTAACGATTGGGTTCATACTTTCCGGAACCCACTATACCGGATTTGGCCCTCATGTACATTTTTGGCTTTCTTGTATGTGAGAGTTGAGTCGGGCTATACCCCATATATAAAAGTAAGATTAGCGCTAATCCTATTACTTTTAGGGGATGGGATAAATAATGCTGGTGTGGCGAGGGCCTGGCACCAGATCAGGTTGTTCTAATTTCAGGACTGAATATATATTTTGATTGTAAATATTGAGTTCTGATGTTGGGATTTACCCCCCTCGGACAGGTGGATACGGGACACGACCCCATTGACCCGTCTGCGTGTAGACTCCCTGAGGCTTGTACGTCTATGTCAGAAAAGCGGACGTTAAACCCTATTCACTCACTCACTCACTCGGCAAAAATAAAGCATTTACATGGTATTTTTTACCATTTAAATTGTAGAAATTACAAGAAAATATGGGTATATATTGATTTATGTGACATGGTAATGAACTGTATTGCAAATAAGATAAATATTCAAAATAATCACATTTTTGTGGCAAAAACTGTCTTTTCGTCATATTTTACCACCCAAAATCAGTTATTTTCCATAAAACACTAAAGATCCTTTTGGAACATATGTGTATATAAAATTGTATTTTATTAAAAAAATTCTTGGTTTTATGCACTTATCTCCATTAGTTTTCAAGTTATTTTAATAATAATAACATAAAAGCTGTTATTTTAGCTGATATCGGTGCCGTCGGTTGCCATTCAAATACATAGAGGAAATGAGCACAATATGTTGCAAAATTCTGATTTACAAACCTTAATAACTTTTGAACCGCTTATCCGATTTTCAAAATCTATAGCTCATTGTAAAGTTCTCGCCATGCCCTACATGGATGTACCAAATTTTAATGTATATTTCAACTAGAAAAAAAATACCTAAACCCCATACTTCTGAGACGAACTGTGTTGGGCGCATTTGTACGGCGAAACCTAAAATGCATGGTTCTATACAAAAAAAGTAATACATCTCGCTAATGTTCATAAGAATTTATATCTGGCAGATTAATAAAGTATTTACATAAGTATTCCGCAATAGTAAGGGTTATTTATCATATTTTATTCGATTATTTACTAAAAATTATAACATTTTCCGTTTTGTAAAATCTGCAATGAAGGCACTACGTATGCTTGAAGGGACATCGAGCATGACCCAAAATAACCAAGTCAGATTAAAACGTTATTGGGGACATGTAAGCAGGACTAAATTTTACATACCAGACCATCTAATTCCTTAAATTAAAGATGCATAACCACACATTAGGGCCTACGCAAAAATATATTTTTACGAAAATTAAACGGATACCTAATATTGTAATCATTGCACACGTTTCCAACGTCTAAAGCGTCCGTTTTTACACAATATTACCTAATTTCTTACTGCTGTGCATTGTCAATTAAATGGCAATGCAGGTGTAGCACACATATCACTGAATAATGTGTTGAAATATTGAAGCAATTGAGCAAGAAATGTAGATGATATGACAAGTTAGAGAAACTGTTATGAACTGGTTAACCGAAAGTGTGACGGACGGACAGACTGATAGACTGACGGACGGTCCAAACACTATAAAAAGATCTACAATACCTATGTAGCCGGAGTGAATTTCAGCCTTGCCACACTTTTTATGGTTGTCCTGCTAAGTTGAAGGTACACAATTCTAGTTGCCAAAACATAGTTTCTGTGTTTCATTTTTGGCAAGAGCTTATGGCATACCCCTGCGTCATCTTCGTCGTCGGCATCGTCGGCATCCACAATCCTAACGTTGGGGTAAATCTTCTGTTTCTTGGCTTGGATTACCTTGATATTTCGTACATGCATTCCTCAGATTACCCTCTATCATGCTGTAGCAAATCCTTGACCCCAGGGTCAAGGTCAAACACACAGTGCGTTCATAAACTTAACGTTGGGGTACATTTCTTATAACATCTGTTTCTTTATAGGATACAACTTGATAGTTCGTATATGCATTCATCTGATACCCCTTATCATGATGTAATGAACCCATGACCCACTGCTTAGCCCAAGGTCAAGGTCACAAAGTCAGTGCGTTCATAAACTTACATTTGGGGTAAATTTCTTATAACTTCTGTTTCTTTACAAGGAACACCTTGCTATTTCATACATGCATTTATCTAACTGTCCATCAATTATTGAGTGCTAAATCATGCCCCTTCAAGAAAGTAATAGAATTAGAGCTAGTCGTATTACTTTTGGAGCTGAGTGACTCTTGTGTGGCATGGACCTGGCACAGGTCAGGATATTCTAATCTCAGAGTTGAATATATAGTTTCTGTAAATATGGAGCTCTGATTTTTGGAATTTCCCTCTTTATGGACGGGTTCAATACGGGATAGTTTAACCAGTTGGCCCGGCCTTACATGACCCTGGCTGTTGATAGGCCGTTAAAAACCAATAATCAATCAATCTGTCTGTCCAAGGTCACGGTCACTGTTGCTAAAAAATAGATTAATATTTGTGTAACATCTTGGTTTCCGAATGATAACTTAAGTTTTGTGCCTCCGACCTTCGTGAAACTTCACATGTGCATTTATCTCAATGATGGCAATACACCTATTGAATATGGGTTTTGTCCGTTTAAGATCAAGGTCACTATTGCTAAAAATAGATCGATATTTGTGTAACATTTTGGTTTCCGCACGATGACCTGAGTTCAAGGTCACTGTTGCGAGAACATGATTGCTGGGTACAGTGGTGGTCAGGGTTTAAGCGGGGGTATTGCGAAAGCCCTCGATTACTGGCAAATCTAGTTTATACATGCTTTCGTCTGATTGCCCTATACCATGCTAGAGCATACTCTTTTACCTATCACCCACCCCTTAGCCCAATGTCAGGGTCACAACTAAGTGTCCCATGATCCTCTAGCATGCTGTAGCATGTTGGGATGTTTTTATACAACTATGCCACCTTGTTATGATTTGGGCTTATTTTAAAGGTGCATGCCCACACATCAGGGTGAATTTTAGGGACAATGTTTTATTGTTTGAAACATTATATATGCCATGATTATACACAAATAGCATTTAACTTTTATTACCCGGTAAACTAATTGGCACTATTTTGCCTTACTTGTGCCTCAGATTTTAATAAGTTTGAGATCAGGGGAAATAAACACATTGTCTCAAAATATTAACAAAACATCAATATTTATTAAAAGTAATTCAATATTCATTCTTACTATGGTTCTTTTGGTGTACAATAATGATAATTTGTAAGATATCGACAGAAGTCATAAATATTTTCATATACGTAATTGATTTTAATAATTATACCCCCACAAACAAAGTTTGAGGGGGTATATAGGAGTCAGCCTGTCGGTCGGTCTGTTGGAAATTCCCTTCCGCTCTATATCTTCTAAACCGATGCATGGAATATCAAATGGCTTGGCATAAATGTTTATCATGATGGGACAGTGTGTCGCGATCAATAACCCCAAGGTCAAGGTCACCATTGAAGGTCAAACCTCTCGAAATTTGTTTCCACTATATCAGATTATGGATTTTCAAATGGCTTGGCACAAAATGTTTATCATGAGACGGTGTGTCATGATCAATGACCATCCACCTACGTTCAAGGTCACATTGAAGGTCAAAGGTCAAACCTCTTAAATTTGTGTTTCGTGTCTCGTAAGCAGTTCATGAGTCCAGCCTTTCGTGGGGGTTTTATGTTCACTCATGTGATACTTGTAGTTCAAATAATTAAACGTACGGTAGTCGCCATTTCTTCACTATTTAATAAAAAACGGACGCTTTTAAGGTTGGAAACATGTGGAATGGTTACACAATTAAGTATCCGTTTAATTTCTGTAAAAATATATTTCTTTGCATAATCTAAGGGCATGTACCTTTAATTAATATTGGTGACACTCACAGTTTTTTTGGTGTCTTTTGAGGAAAATTGAATACTCAATACATAATTATATGAATTAATTGTCACCCTTTTGCTATGGAAATGCGAAAATTCTTTAGTATACACATTGATATCATGAATAATATCAAGTATAAACATTATTATTGTGAACAACATCGAGTTATTTTCTGTATACTATAGCCACTTGAACACTTACACCGACATTTTTTTTAAAAAACATATCCAAGTCTGCTTATTGGTTGGTATATTACATTAAAAAAAAGTGTCCTGTGTGCAATAAATTGGACACATGACACTATGGCGTTTAGTAAAAAGGTTCAAATATTGACTATATGTACCGGACGTTCTAAATGAGGCTCCATACGGGAAAATCTATTTAAACTAAATTTCATTGGGAAGCTATTTTTTTGCAAATTACATGCGTATTATTATTTTAATATAACCTATCAATGTTTACAGGTGTTAGCATGTTTCAATATTGAACTAACATATAGCTTGTTGGTATTGGCACACTTTCATTTTACGAAGTTTCCCGCAGCGAACCCCATTCGGCCCATCGACCGATTGTAATTATAGAACGCCTGTAACTATTCACGAGAATATAGGCGTTCTATGAAAAATACAAGGGTTTACTGATATAATTTTGCAGAATATTGCCTTGGTGCTGTGGGGTTTTAACTGATACAGGAAAGCATGGTATAGAATATAGTCTGTAAAAAAAAAATCAAACAAGAACTGCGTCTGTCGAACGCGAATGCCACCAGCGGCATATTTGAGAAACTGTGACAAACTTTTCAACCAAAATAGTTCCGTCTTTTCAGTCCAAACATCAAGGTCATATAACTTATGACAAGGCAGGTGTAGCATACATACCTATGAATGAAGTCTTGAAATATTGAAGCAAATGATCAAATTATGTAGATGGTATGGCCAGTTTGAACATCTGTTACGAACTGGTTAACTCAAAAGTATGACTGACGTACAGAGTTTTTCATGAAGTCGCTGAGTAGGGGTGTCATCTTCTTAAAGATGTGAGTGAGTGTCAGCATACCGGTAATATAGTTTGTTCTTTAATTTATTTTCAGATTTCACCAAGATGGCATTCAAAATCCCCTTCCCAGCTCTTCACAAGAAGAAACAACCACAGACTGCGGTAGTAGATTTAGGCATTCCAGTGTTCGAAAGAAATGAGTTGACTGATATTACATTGATTGGACAGGGATCATATGGGAAAGTTTTTAAGGCAAAGAGAAATGGTAAAGATTGTGTTAAAAAAGAACTTATCCCATCAAGCTATGATATTAACAATATTAAGTTATTTAGAAAGGAAGCTCAATTGTTAAATTTTTTATCTGAACATGAAAATATTATCAAACTTCATGGCTTTAATAGCACCGACAATTCCATGTTACTTGAGTACATGGCCTTTGAATTTGACAGAATTGGAATTGAACATGAGCCAGTCTTCAATTTGAAACAATTGCTCCATACTTGTGACTCCATGTCTGACTTTGATGGCTTCAAGCATCTACAATATTTTCTTGCTACAGATATCATATCTGCTACAGTTTTCTTACACTGCCAGGGTGTAGCGCATCGTGATCTCAAACCAGACAACATATTGTTAACTAACAGACATTATGAAATATCTCAGATGGACTATTGGTCCTCAAGACCAGTAGTTGCAAAGCTGACAGACTTTGGTGAATCACGTTCTGATCTTGTTCAAACCAGAAGCATTATACAGACAAGTACAACAGGATTACTTAGAGGTTCCCCAGTCTACATGTCGCCAGAAGCGTTATGTGAGCAGAAGAACACAGCGGGTCTTGAAGACCTAAAGAAAATGGACATTTGGTCACTAGGAATGGTTCTATACCAATTAGCCAACCCAAACGTCAAACATCCCTATGCTGTGGAGTTAGAGTTAGAGAAGACCAAAGATCCAATGTCAAAAGTAAAACATTACATGTCGCAGGGAATGCGACCGTCGCCTACCAGCAAATACAAGGATGTTCAAAACACTCTATGGGCACCAATTAACAATGCTGCATCTGCATGCCTGACATTCAATCCCACATTACGACCAGATGCCGATGCTGTTCTGCAAAACATCCTAAATGGATATGTTGAGATAGAGTCAATGCTAATCAGCCAAGAAAGCATAAGTGAAGCATGTGATGCAAAACTAGCCGCAGGTGATGATGAGTTCATTTCTCAACTGGGGACAACAAGTGCATGCACATTCTTGGCTTTGCTAATTGCAGAACGAGTATTGTCTAAGAAGGAAAATAATGTTAGTTTGTCTGCAATAAGTCAAGACATTATTCTGAACTTTCCAATAACAGTAAATGAAATTAGATCAACAGAAGAGAACTACAGTTCAGACGAAGCGTTGGCGGTATTACAATCGTGCAATGTTTTGGACAACATGGAAATTACCGTCGTGCTTCCAAGTCAAACAGGAAAGACACAAACTGAAGCTAGAAGTGAACTGTGTAACGCTTTAATCAAATTACTGGATGACAATAATGAACAAAGGTTTTGTGCTGTGTACACGTGCCCACCATTTTCATTTCTTATTTGCAAGCCTGCAAATGGTCAACTGACAGTAATCGACACACATCCGATACCACCTAAGTTTGGGGGAAAATTGACTGGTGCAGTGGTTACTTACAAATATTCTGAAAATGCAGTGCCATCAATCGTCCACTGGCTCCTTAGCAGAATCTCGAAGACGAACATGACAGTCTATCAGGAACTGAGTTTGGTATCTACAGATCAAGATATCCAGTCTAGAAAAGAACGAGGTAAGCATTTAACACAAAGCATCTTTGAATGTGTTGCTCACACCACATTTTATTTGGGTGACCTTCAGACCTTGACATATATTGTCTGAATATAGGTCATGTCCAAATAGAAAAAAACAAAAGTGGCGAAGGTCACAAAATACGCCCATCGAGGTGATAAAGTTATCGTGTGGACAAGGATACCTATAAAGAAAATCAGTTTTGAATGCCAGGGGATATAACTCTGAAAATCAATAGGCTTTCTCCTGTTGTTGCGACAAAGATGTATACCGAATAGGCGGGCCTCTCTTTTGCACTACTTTTCAATGGCCCCGGAAGTCCAATCATGTATAATTACATCCATGTTATCATCAGTGAAGCATCTTTCTTTGTTTCCAACAAACATCATAAAAAAAAATATACCCATATCAGTCCGAAGGTGTGTGGTAGAAGATAAGACCTACACTGGTGACAAAGACCCATTTGTCAGACTTTGACAAAATTGTTGTAGATCTGCACCATGGTGAGTGGCCCCCAGCCGATCCAATCCCGACAGAAGAACCAAGAGCGAGTAGACAAAATGAAGCAGACCCATGGGCACGACCAGAACAAAGCTGCTCTGAAATACATCTGTGTAGCATGCAAGGTGAGGGTATAGATGGTTTGGTGTGAATGTAGCATGTTTTAGTTAGTCGATAGGCCAGGCACCCGATTTGGGGGGGATTGGTACCACAGAGAGTGGCAAAACGGCTTTACCAAAGGACACATTTTAAGTCATATCTCTCCAACCAGAGTGGATAGGATATTGAAATTTGGTACATGTACTTGTTATATATTGATAATATCGGGTCCACTACGTGTCCCGAGCAAGAACTTTAACTCTCGCATTGCTAATTTTGGAGTTATTGTTTTTTTCTTCTCCAAAATATTATCTTGAGCCCCCGTCCACCCTGGCCCCCGTTGACACTGGCCCTCACTCACCTTGTTGCGCGTTTTGCGATGGCGTCCGGGGGTACATTGTACAATGCGATCGTTGGCGACGGTCATACTCTGATCAGGGCCTATGCTGTTTGCCATAAAATCAGACGGTCTAAATGTGTTTGGGAAAGCAAATATAGACATTTATTCAATGACAAATAGGCATAAGCTGGTCTGGAGCTATGCAGGATGCAATCACGAATTGATAGATTTTCACATCTTAATTCTGTTGATGTCTGAGAAAATAGGGCTTATGGCCTTTGCGACCAGTGTAGCCCCAGATCAGCCTGCTCATCGGTGCAGTCTGAGAAGGACCTACACTGTTCTCTGTTTCACCAGCGAAGCATCCTTTTTTGCTTCTAACAAACATCATAACACAAATTATACCCATATCAGTCCGAAGGTGTGTGGTAGAAGATCAGGACATACACTGGTGACAAAGACCCATTTGTCAGATTTTGCCACAATTGTTGTAGATCTGCACCATGGTGAGTGGCCCCCAGCCGATCCAATCCCGACAGAAGAACCAAGAGCGAGTAGACAAAATGAAGCAGGCCCATGGGCACGACCAGAAAAAAGCTGCTCTGAAATACATCTGTGTAGCATGCAAGGTGAGGGGATTGATGGTTTGGTGTGAATGTAGCATGTTTGAGTTATTAAGCTGGGCTGGAGCTATGCTGGATGCAATCACCAAGTGATAGATTTTCACATCTTAATTCTGTCTGAGAAGGACCTACACTGTTCTCTGTTTCTATGAAGCATCTTTTTTTGCTTGTAACAAACAATTATACACATATCAGTTCGAAGGTGTGTGGTAGAAGATCAGGACCTACACTGGTGACAAAGACCCATTTGTCAGACTGATGTCTTCCTACTTGTCCCACATTTTGTAAATATGGTCATTTTCCATGTGGGACAAGTAGCAATTTTGTACAGGTAATGTCATAGGTCAAGGTCATTCACTTATAAGATATTAAGTAAATAGGACCAAGTTACTCCTGGCTGCTGTAACTTCTGTTTCCTCACATGGAATCTTCTCATATTTGGCATATAGATGCCTTAATTCTTATCATCATCATGCTTCATTCTGTATGAGGGACAAGTAGGAATAAACCGTCAGACTTTGCCACAATTGTTGTAGATCTGCACCATGGTGAGTGGCCCCCAGCCGATCCAATCCCGACAGAAGAACCAAGAGCGAGTAGACAAAATGAAGCAGGCCCATGGGCACGACCAGAAAAAAGCTGCTCTGAAATACATCTGTGTAGCATGCAAGGTGAGGGGATGGATGGTTTGGTGTGAATGTAGCATCCCAAACAAAAAAAGTTGGTAACAACTAACAAGGTACTACAACAAGGTACTAATACTGTATAGTACCTTCAAATGACATGCAAATGAGCTAACAAGGTACTCAATAAGGTACTAACAAGGTACTCAATAAGGTACGAACAAAGTACTCAATAAGGTACTAACAAAGCACTCAATAAGGTACTAACAAAGCACTCAATACGGTACTAACAAAGCACTCAATAAGGTACTAACAAAGCACTCAATAAGGTACTAACAAGGTACAATCACCAAGGACTAATATTATAGCAACAAGATACTATCAAGGTTTTACACAGCTGATAATGCGGGTCACGGCTGTTATTACACATCATGTACTGGAACTTTATAAGACAAAGGAATGCACCATTTCACGAAATTCACTATTAAAACTTGACATGTTTACTCAAAATATTTATGTAACTTTTTCTCCATGGTAAATCCTTTATAATGGTGTAAATTTCCAAACTGTAGGTCTCAAAATTAATTGAATAATCCAGAATAATTGAAAGAACTAAACTATTTAACTGGTTAATTTTGGCGGCTGTTTCTGGCTGTTATGTCTAATCAACTTGCACAGTCGATAAGAACCAACATATGACTTGAATTGACTTAACTACATTATGTGCATACTCATTGTAATAATACAACTATATAATAAATGTATTTTTTGCTACTTTCCTACATATTCCAAAGAAAGACCATTAATATAGACTACATGGTATCTAGTAATATTTTTTATAACTCAGTAGGATTAAACACGGGAACAGCGTTGAAGGAATTTCACTATATGAACACCATGCATATACTAGTCTAATAAGATAAGATACCATGACAATAGTAATGCTATACCAATGAGGTACTTTTATAGTACTGACCGGTCTGATAGAAAGTACCTCATTTGTACCTTGTTGAATGCTGTACTAATAAGATACTTCAACAAGTTACTGAATAGTACCTTGTTAGTACCTTAGTGATAACTTGGTAGTAACTTGTTATACCCCCCCCCCCCCCCCGGCATACGAAGTATGTCGAGGGGTATATAGTTTTCGCCTTTCCGTCCGTCCGTCCGTCCGTCCGTCACAAACCTATATAACTAACTACTTTACCTTATGAGGTAATCGCTTGAAACTTTATATGCATGTGTATCATCATCCATACAACCATTCTGTTTACTACCCATGCTCTCCCCGTGCCCAAGGTCAAGGTCAAATGACTTTGAAATTTTTGTATGGAAGAATCCGTAAGTTTCTCCATTCTCATATAACTTCTTCACCGTATGAGGTAATCACCTTAAACTTTATATGCATGTGTATCATCATCCATACAACCATTATGTGTACTACCCATGCTCTCGCCGTGCCCAAGGTCAAATGACTTTGAAATTTTTGTATGTAAGAATCCGTAAGTTTCCCATTCTCATATAACTTCTTTACCGTATGAGGTAATCGCCTGAAACGTTATACGCATGTGTATCATCATCCATACAACCATTCTGTGTACTACCCATGCTCTCCCCGTGCCCAAGGTCAAGGTGAAATGACTTGGAAATTTTTGTATGGAAGAATCCGTAACTTTCTCCATTCTGATATAACTTCTTTACCGTATGAGGCATAGTCATAGGGCGCGACATGAGGGCCGCGGCCATCTAGCTGTGTTTAAAGTTGGTTGCTGCGTCCAGGCGGTGGCCGGGGGTATACGTAAGCCCTCGCTTACTTGCTCTAGTTTAATTTTGTTTTTGTTTGGGATGTTTTAGTTAGTCGATAAGCCAGGCACCCAAGTTTGGGGGTGATTGGTACCACAGAGAGTGACAAAACGGCACTGTACTCTTCTTATTGTCCAATGTCTGTACTTTCAGAATCTCTTTGCTGGACGTCTGTATATTGTAGCTTATTGGTAGTAAATAGGTCAAATGAGGTCAAAATGTATAACACCTTTACCAAAGTACACTTTTTAAGTCATATCTCTCTAACCAGAGTGGATTGATCTTGAAACTTGGTACACATATACAAATTATGACCTCTTCAAATGTTATGAAAACTAAGGTCAAAGGTCAAAATTGTTATTTCGGTATCATAAGTTATACAATTACTATCATGTTATATTCATTATGACCAGGAAAAAAAAAAACGATGCACGTGATTGGCAATACATGTCTCAACAATATAAATATAAAATATGACACCATTATGCATTCAACATGGAGGGCAAAGGTCAAACAAATGAACACAGAACACAGGTGTTTTTTCACAGTCTTCTTATGTTAAAACGTACACGTGACAATGTCACACTATAAATGCTAGCTGGCCATTCGGTTACATTCTTGCAGATGTGAATTTTATTACCAGAAATAACGTAGGCAATATATGCACAATTGTCAAAATGACAGTCGTGCTCATCGACCACCAAGGATCGGGTAAAAAATAACAACCCTTAAATGCATTTAAAGATGCATACCTCTACGTTACGCAAAAAACTAATATTTTTACGGAAATTGAACGAATACCTAATTTTGTAATCATTCCACACGTTTCTAACATCAAAAGCGACCGTTTTTACACGATATTACCTGATTTCTCACTACCGTCAAAGGTCACTGTCCTTACAGGGGAATTAAAGCCACTGTTAACCTAACTTGCCGAATATGATCGCCTACTGGGTTTTCCCATATATAAATCAAGTAAGTATCCATTTAGACACTGTTCCAATGTTTTTGCATACATTTTGGTACACAATTGACTTTGTAGCCGATAAAAGTATCAACATTTGTTGACAAATAAACCGCAGATCTATTTTCCGAACTGCCGTCGGATCACGTGCCTCTGATGACAACGGTACACCACGTCATCGTTTTATCTGTAACGGATGAAACGGTGACGTCATGCGGTTATTTCCCGACAGGAACCATTGGCAACGACGAACCACGTCACAATTGTATATGTAAATCGCATGCCTCCATTAGTTTCGACACACCACGTCACCGTTTTATTTGAACAGAAGATTACCGGCAATTTCCGATCGCTGAAAGCCAGAATGTGTTCGTAAATGGATTTAAACTTGTAAACAATAGAGGTAACCACCTCCACAAAGAATATGGTGTGTTGACATTGTGATTCAGATGTATCTATTAGACAGTAAGTGGTAGTTTTGTATACTAAATCAGTTGCCAAACATGTTTTTGTGTTTGAAAAGTCTGAAAATTGGATTAGCTTGTATTTTACGACGGCACTGGCTCAATGACCTTGCATGTCGGGACCGACTATTTAAGTCCCCATCCGATAGGACTAGGCAATCACGAAATGCCTTGTCCAAGAACAAGCCAACAGGTCAGTGTCGGGGTTCGAACCCAGGACCTCTCGATCTCTAGTCGAACGCGCTACCACTGAGCTATTGCGGCTGACAGGATTGGATTAGTTAGGACTATAGAGGCTTTAAGCACATTGTCTCAAAATAATAACAAAAATCGATATTTATTCAGATAAATTTAATATACATTTGTACAATACTTTTTCTAGTGTGCAATAATGTTACTTAATACAACATCGACAGAAAGCATAATTATCACAGTAGTGATAAATTAGGTTATATTGTGTACAAAACGGTCGCTCCAGATGTTGGAAACGTGTGGAATGATTACAAAATTAGGTATCCGTTCAATTTCCGTAAAAAAAAATTCTGGCGTAATAAACGGTATGCATCTTTAAAGTGAAAATGTAGGATGGGTAGTAGTTTAGTACATAGGTAACTGACTAATTACTGAACAAACGGACGAATAAATGGTGGATGGTATTATGGCGTATAATTATCACAATGTGGCGGCCATTTTGAATATGTTTCAATTATTGGTATTATGTATATATACATTGTGTGACATGTAACCAATTTAAGTAACTGCAATTTCACAAAATTAATGGTTTTAATGCTGTCTGGTATTGTTATGTTGAACTTAATGTAACACCGATTGGCGGCCATTTTGGACATAAAATGATGGATTCAAGACCCTTTCTTCACATGGAGTCGTTGCTATATGTTTAATTGATGGCTAATGGTCAGACTATTGCATACAACTGGCCATTTCAAATTTGAGGCTCATGTCACCAAACCCTTCTATTTTACTTGTTTGAAAAATGTTAGTAATTCAATTATGCACTAGATTCTAAATTTTGGTACAAAACTATTGATGATTTAATAAATTACAAGCATTTATGTATAGCCAATTGTTACACAAACAATAGGTTTGGCGGTCATTTTGAAAATGACTGCCATTTCTATTAGCTACAATGTACACATCTGAGATGTCCAGCAATAATTTTTGGGTTAGGTATACCATCACGATTAACTGGTGTAAATAATGTTTTGCCCCTCTTTCTGGTAGTAATCACCTTGACCCATGGACTATGTCCCCACAGTGCAATATAGCCGTAGCCGGACATCCTGGCAGAGTCTATGAATATTTGGCTCAGGCTATGCTAAAGTTGCTTTGTGTAAATGGGAAAAAGTAATTGTATTGTAATTACTCGAATCATTCGGACAAAAGTACTCGAGCAATAAGTGTAGAGCCAGATCAGCCTGCCTGAAGGAGCAATCTGATCAGGGGCTGCACTCATTGCTATTCTTCTTGCTTGTTTTCGATTCATCATTTGCTATAAGAATCAACATGTTTAAATGTTGAGACAATTACAGCAATTGGTCATGGTGTCCGATAATTGTATACCCCACCGCACGCGGACCACAACTCTCGTGTCTCCATTTACCCAGGCCCTCGTCCACCCTGGCCCTTGTTCACCCAACAACCCCCACCTTTAATTCAATTGAGTGTGGTACATTTTCAGGTTCCAGCCAGGATTACATCACTTCGTCAGAAACGATAGACACCGACAGTAGTGTCAAACAATATTGTCGGCGCATCGAACTTCATCCTTCAAAATGGGACCACTGTGAAGTTGAACATGTCACCCAAATTCCATTCAATGTTGATGGCCTAAGACAATTTGCCATCAAATGCAACGAAAATGAGATGATGAGAAAAACAAGAGATGGAAGAAATTGGGGAATATGGGTAAGCAGTACGAGAAAGTACTTAAATGGAAAACGACGAATCGCAAGATGTAAAGGTTCCATGAAATGTCCTTCAGCTGAGTGTCCTTACAAGCAGAAATATGGTGCATCCAACAGAGTTCAATTTGAAAAGCGATCAATGATAAGTCAATGCTTCACTTGTGGAACACCAGCTGAAGAGGTGGAGTGCAATGCCAGCAAAGTGTGGGAGTATTCAAAAGATTCAAACCAAGTTACAGTAATGTACATTGGCACTCACACATGTGTATCAAAACCTCCAAAATGTTCTAAACAGGATATAAGAACAGAAATAATGAAAAATCCAGGAGTGAAACCGAACCGACTTGTAAATGATAAAATGGTAGACCTGATGTCTTCGGAAACCTTTGATTGGGATACAGTTGAAAATGTTGCTGAAAACTTTGTAGACATAAAAAGAATCCATAATATTAGGCAAGAAATCAAATCACAGAAGAATCCGGTTGGTGAAAATTTTGAAGCCCTAGGTATATACAAAGCAAAATGTGATGAGAAAGATCCATTTTTCATTTACAATATAAACAACAGAGCAATGAATGGTAAGCCTTCTTGTGTGTTTAAATCCAGCAGGGAAATGGCTGGCCTTGCACTGGAAATGGACAAAGACAATGATGGAATTCTGAAGGAGGAATTTGCCCACATTGATGCCAAGCATGATAGGTGCAGAGGCTTCAAGACACTTACTCTGTGGACATACCACCCAGTTCTGAGAAAAGTTCTGTGTCTTGCAAAAATGGAAGTCGAAGAAGAAAGTACTACAAATCTTACAGAGTTTTGGACAATGTTTAATGAGATGCTGAAGGTAGTATCAGGACAGAAGGAATACAAGTTCAACCCAATTGGAATAATAGCGGATGAACACCATGCAAATTGGAAATCAATGAAAACTGTGTTTGGCGAACAACTCGTCCAGCGCTCATCTTCTTGTGAGTTTCATTACAAACAAAGCGTGCAAAGGCATGCCAGAAAGCTAGGGGACCATGCAGAAGTGTTTGTTCTGAAGGCCAATATGATGTTGGAAGCACTCACGGTCGGCGAGTATGATTCGGCATACAACAATATGTCAACATTCGTGAGGAAACACAACACTGTAGGACATTGGCTGAAGTGGTGGCACGAAAGGCGCTCCCATATCTTCAAAGCATTCAAACCATCTTCAGCCCCTGCCTCAAACCTAGCGGAGGTCGGCCATTCAAAGATGACCAGTGTTGGAAGAAGCTACATGTCACTTTTAGAAGCAGCAAGACACGATGTTGCCAGTGCCCTCAGTCAAAATGCTGAAGTATGTTTATTCCGCTCAGGACAGGCGAAGGGTGGGAGAGGCATTAATGCGAACCAGAAACGTGCCAAGGAGTTCAAAGCTGGACTGAAGAGGGCACACGCTTATGCTGCAGAACTGGAACTAGGTAACATATCCACTGATGTTCAGAAAATCTGCGTCCCAAACAAAGGTAAACATCGTCCAATGGATATGCCAAAAAAGAAGAAACGCAAAACGAAGACAACTCAACGTGATATAACTCCAGATGAAAGATGCCACACAACTGAATCTCAGTCATTTCATGTCAAATTGTTCAGAACCGTCATTAACCTAAAACGATGCTACGGTTGCAAAAAAATATTCAAAGACAAGCATAAAAAAGAACCAACAGATCTAATCTTACAACATTTTTGCCACAGAATGTTCAATGATAAGGATGGCAACATCAAATGCACAAAAGATTTACAAGCTGCATATTTTCATCTGAAACTTGATTGCGTCAGGAAAATTCAACCGAGAATGGAAATATCTGATATTGTTATCAATACAGAAGTTGCCAAGGATTTAACGAAGGGACATAAATCTGTTTTGAGAGAATTTGGCATTACAATTTAAAAAACTGCTTTCTGTACCATCATTTGGAATTCCAAATTCCATCTGGACCGATTTATACAGTCAAGGGACATAATTATTCACCACTTTCAAAATGACTGACAACACTTGTGGAAATGAAACTGCTGTATATGTGGTCATTATTTTGTAACAGATTGAAATCTTACCTTAATATTTGGTCAGATTGCCTTTCATCCTAACTACTTCTGACAGACGTGTTGGAATGGACTGGTATAGCTTTCTAACATAGTCTTGTTGGATGTTTTCCCAGACACGTCGAACAGCACAAATGAGCTCGGAGTTGGTGTGAATATTTGCTGCAGAAGGTTCTATGTCTCTTTTTAATTTCAGCCAAATATTTTCTATAGGATTTATGTCTGGTGACTGTGCTGGCCACGTTGTGTTGTTTATGTTGTTTGTTTCTATATATTCTTTCACTGAACGGGCCCTGTGGGCAGGGGCATTGTCATCCATAAATATATAGTCGTTACCATGGAAATGGCATGCAACAACTGGCCACAAATTATTGTCAAGTATTTCAATATATTCAGTAGCATTTATGTTACTTTCTACTTGTGTTAATGTTCCGACACCTTCATAACAAATACATCCCCACACCATCAAACTGACTCGCCCCCTTGGAGGTTCGGTCACAAGCTGGGGGTCGTTGACTTCAGAGCCCTTTCTCCAGATAAGCACACGGTTATTTGCACCAATTACAATTTGACTTTCATCACTAAATATCCACTTGCTCCAGTGTTCATCAACTGTCCATTTCCTTCTTTCTTTAGCCCACGTCACACGCCTTTTCTTGTTGGCATGCCTCACCACCACCCGTTTCTTGGCAACACGTCGCTTATACCCAGATCATGGATTTTTCTCTGCAGAGTTTTAGTACAGAAAGTATGGTCCTTACCCTCATTAATTATGCTGGTAATATCCTGGAGTGATCTCCTTCTGTTCTGTTTCACAACACGAGAAAGTTGATTGCTATCCCTGTCTGTGAACAATTTCTTCCTGCCTCTTCCTGGTCTATTTTCTACAGTTCCAAATTCTTTATATTTCTTTATTATGCTCTTAATAGTGGACCGTTGTATATTAAATATTCTTGCCAATTCTGACTGATTTTGGCCAGACTCATAAGAAGTTATGATTCATTTTCTAACTTCACTACACAATTCTTTTTGTTTGGAAGCCATTAATCAAACGCAGTGTTACCCATGGTTACAGGAAGTGCACAGCTTCCATTTTTATGTCATGTGATCAGTTAATTATGATGTCATAATATGATGTCATTTAGACTTCCTGTTGCATGTCTATAAATAGCACACAGCGCATTTGCACTGACAGGGTAACCCAATTTAGACAATTTGGTAACAGGGTGGTGAATAATTATGTCCCTTGACATGTACATGTACTGTAATGTCATGAGTGTGATATCAAACACAAATTGACAGAAACACAAACACTGATCTAGTGGCATAAAATATTTTCAGGTGTGTGTTTTTTGTGTCAGAATTTATATCTCCACGGTGACTTGGATGAGTTATACAAAAGAAGAGTTATCGGCCCAAGGTCAAGGTTACCAGTTCTTCAAAAATATATTTTATTATCCAATACTGCTTATTCTGACAAAATATGATGGGATTAGATCTATTAAAGCTCATGTGAGCTAAAATACATATATATGATATATTTGTATATTTAGCTCGGCTTTTGCTTTTAGTCCATTAAAATTTTCAAACATCCTCTCGTCTGCAACCACTCGACCTATGGTGACCAAACTTCACAGGTATGGTACATAGGTCGGTGCAAACAAAGGTGTTAAGATGATGTCGATCGTAAATCCAAGATGGTCGCTGTCTAAAAATATTGGAAAAAAAATACTGGTTTAATAGCACAGTGTAGATCCTGATCAGACTGCGAGCATGTGCATGCTAGTCAAATGCCATAGCAAGCAACGGCTGCCAATCGACATATGTGTTGTATTTGTGTGTAGATTTAGCACCTGAAATTTGACCCATCAGTACCACCAAAAGGTGATAGATGTTTGGGTACATACAGTATTGTGGAAGGAATTTTAGACTTGCAAATACCGCAACGTCGGCCATATAATACATGACACACAGCTGGATATTTATCCATCAATTTGACGCCGAAATCCAATATGGCCGCCATTTTAGGCATTTTTATACCCCCCATACCAAATGGTACTGGGGCATATAGCATTAGTCATGTCCGTACGTACGATATTAAGTAAATATGACCATGTTTCTCTGTAACTTCTGTTTGTCCTCATGGAATCTGTTCATATTTGGCTGATGTGTTTTTATCATCATCATGCTTCGTCCTGTATGAGATGCTTCACCCGCGCCCTTCCCCAAGGTCAAGGTCATTAACTTATAGATATTCAGTAAATATGACCAAGTTTTTCCTGTCTGCTATAATTATACCCACACAAACAAAGTTTGAGGGGGTATATAGGAGTCAGCTTGTCGGTCGTTCGGTCGGTCTGTTGGAAATTCCCTTCCGCTTTATATCTTCTGAACCGATGCATGGATTATCAAATGGCTTGGCATAAATGTTTATCATGATGAGAAGGTGTGTCGCGATCAATAACCACGGTCCAAGGTCAAGGTCACAGTTGAAGGTCAAAGGTTAAACCTATTGAAATTCACTTCCGCTCTATATCTTCTGAACCGATGTATGGATTATCAAATGGCTTGGCATAAATGTTTATCATGATGAGAATGTGTGTCGCGATACATAACCACGGCCCTACGCCCAAGGTCAAGGTCACAGTTGAAGGTCAAGGGTCAAACCAATTGAAAATCCCTTCCGCTCTATATCTTCAAAACCTATGCATGGATTACCAAATGGCTTGG